>PVIC010017402.1:0-32787 GCA_004025085.1 Thryonomys swinderianus | reverse complement strand
GAAGGAGAACTGGACTACATGTCACACGAGGAATGGCTGAAAGGACTAACGATGTCTGAGGTACTTCCAAAATTTACTAGGACTAGACAAGCAGTAACTGCCTTCATGTATTTGACAACCACACTCAAGAAGCACAAATGGGAAAAGATTATACATAGTGTTTTGGAAAACCAAATATTTTAGAGAGGCTTTGTGAACTATGTATGTTTCAGAAGAGATCTACTGGTATTTTTATATACAGATTTGTAAGTATCTCAAAAAGGAATTGAATGGCAAGAAAAATGTTATTAGATAAAATGTTAAAGGAGGAGTTTTGGAAAAATAATTAAAAATCCAAAAGCTGTTGACTGAGTTCAGAGGTTTAAAAAAAAAAAAAAAAGGACAGAAGAAAAACAGCAATTATGTAATTGGGGACTGTGGGAGAATAAATCTTAACACTGAACACAACAAAACTAAGAGCTAAGTTTTAACTCATATGCAGATGAGTTAAAACTTCAGGAGTCTGTAACACAAAGCATTCTTTGTAGGTCTCCAGAAAATGAACATTCCCTGAATATCTTTGCTGCACCATTTTCTGTGGCCCTCCAGAAACCTCCTTGTTCTGCTTGGCTTTTTGTTTCTTTAGTGGCCCCCTAGAGGCTGACCATTCCAAATAAAGTCAATGCTAGCTTTTGACGTTTTAGTGTCAATAATATATTTGTATTGAGGTAGATGTTTCTCCAGGCTTACATTAAGATCAAAGTATTTTGTTGTTTTTTGCAGCAATTCCTTGAGGGTTATGTATCTACTGAAATTCCTTAGATGCTGATTTTGCAATTAAAAGATTTCACAGTTACCTGGAAGTTACCTAAAACATCAAACCCACTTTTCTCCCCTGCATTTTGATTATACAGCCCACTTTTATTTTAATAGCTAAGACATCTTTTCTAAAAGATGGTTCCCATCAGTATAGAATTATCTTGTGTTCAAAGCACACTCACAAAATCCCAAATGAGATTAAAATTATGTACTTTCCCAAAATGCCATTTTAACTGGCATGTTCTTCACATCCAATTGTGAACTTTGTGTTTAGAAAGTATTTTTTTAACACACTAAAATGATGATTTATTTTGGAAAAATATTATTCCACAAAATGATAAAACTTCCTCATTATTTTTAGCTAAAACTAAATGAAACATGTATGGGTATAATAATGGTGATAAATATTTCCAATACAACAGACCAACCATCCATCTTTTACAAGTTCTCCCTCATTGTATCAGTTACCTAAACCAAGTGATATTTGTTAAAGCTTATTTTGAAGTTTGCTTTTAAAATAAATGTTTGTTTCCCCAAATAAACATGAATATATTTGAATTTAGCTATTTTAGCTATATGAAATATATGACTGGGGGAATTTAAACATATATAACTAGGTGAAAGAAGGCAAACTGAAAAGGCTAAAGACATTCTTGTTCCAAATAGAAGGCATTCCAGAAAAGGCAAAATGATAGAGAAGGTACAAATGTCAGTAGTTGCCGAGGGCCAGGCGGGAAGAAAGAAGGCATGAACGGGCAGGCGCAGGGGGTTTTCAGAAGCCCAGTGTAGTCTACGGATTCAGCCTTACTACTTCTCAGTGTGGTTCATCAACTGTAGGGCTTGTGGGAATGTGGACACTGGACAAGACCTTGCTATGTCAGGGCATGAGTACACGGGAAGTCACTGCCTCTCTCAATTTTGTTGTGAACCTAAAACAAACACCTCTATAGAACAAAGTACTTTTAAAAAGGGCTATTTTGCCTTCTATTCATCATTATTTATTCAGATATTGGGGTAAATGAAAACTTTTTTGCTTCCAGTTCTCAAATGATGTCTCAGAATAGGAATTAGAACTCAGCTCTGGAGAAACTCTTCCAAGTCACAGACAATGTTCTGGTGTTGACTACTATGTTTATGCTACATAGCTGTAAACATTAAAGTGATTATTTTGCACGTGCACATGCATTTGCACACACATTTGCATATACACACAGTGCTAATAACATACTCTTTCAAGACCTATAAAAGATGATACTCCTATGAGGATAGCATTTTCAAAGACTCTGATGAATTCAAAGACTTAAATGCTCACCAGCTGTCCACTAAGGGGCCTTCGTTTAAAATCATTTAAAATATATATTTAAATGTTCGTCCTTAGCTATGATTTATTATAGTTGAATTTGGAACAGATTGCCAGAGATGGTCTTGACAGAACCAATTCTCAGTCAATGTTGAATCTTACTGCAAAAGAAGGAAAGCAGGAAGGAAAGAGGGGAGGAAGATTAGATGAATACATTTTTAAATATAGATAAATCAGAAACTATAATTCTTATTCAGATATCCTGGAGCTTTATACAGAATTAGAATTAACATTTCACTAAAGAAAAGTCTATGAAAATCACATTTATTTGTGAAATTGTGGCTTTCAGTCATAGTTTATAAAGTTTAAATGATCTTTAAGAGTGAAGTCACTTGAAAAATGTGGTGAATTTTAAAAATGCTAACTATTACAACACTCAAAATATTTACTAATTTAAAAAAATTTTTTTGAGATAAGATCTGACAGTAGTTCAGGCTGGCCTTGAACTCACTATGTAGGCCAGGTTGCCTCAAACTCTGGTGATCCACCTGCCTCAGTTTTCAAAGTCCTGGGGATGACAGGTCTGTGTTACCATGTCTGGTTGACTGTTCAATTTTACCAGTGCAGAAGCTGTTCCTCAATCTGTTCTTAAACCAAGACTATCTGTTTAAATGTGTTTTGATGTGTTAAGTTTAAAAGCAAGCAGAGAAAAAGAAGTAAAGAATATGATCATTTAAAACCAAAGCCAATTTGGAAATAAGCTAAAGGGTTATTAGAATGATTCCCAAGGATGAAGAATGAACACACAGCACCATGGTCGAGAACTCTTTCCTTTGATAAGAAATAATTCAGGCCTGTCTGGGATCTGGTAGGAAACATAAAAATACAGCTCTGAACTTCCTAATACTTGCTGTAAACTACATGAAAGAGAATTTCTTCTTCAAAGAAGGAAAAAGGAACTAGACAGAGAGAGAGGCACAAGCTACCAGAACGAGATGTATGGTGATCAAGAATTAAAAGCTGAATGCTTGCTTTAAAATAAAAAATTGCATGGCTTTGTGCGTTGATTTAGAGATTAAATATGTTCTTGTTTCAGTGATACATCTCATTCCATTTAAATAATAGTTATTTACAATTTAATATAGGTCTTAAAACGTTTACACCTTTTAGGACTGAGTAGACCAAAATATGATAGGATAAACCAACCTATTTGGAACTAGAAGACTACAGTAGGTTTGTTAGTGAATAATTTAGAAGCAAAACAGAAACATAATCTGCTAGGAGATCTTACTTTAAATAGGCGACAGGGTACTTTAAATAGATCATAAAGATCAGCAACCCATAATACCAGGACATGTGTGTGCGTGTGTGTGTGTGTTTTGCTGGGGATAGAAAGAACAGCTACACACATCCTGAAGCATGAACCTGAATATACACTAACAATTTTTTCTTCAAACTGATATTTTTAATAGAAAAAAACAAAAAGGGAACAACAGCATATAACACAACACTTAGCTTAAGGCTAGCAAGGCGGCTTTCTTACTGGCTGATGAAGTTGTAACACGGCTTCCTTTGAGTGATCAATGGAACAATTTGAACTGATCAATGGAACAAAGGCGTCACACTTCTTATCAATGCCAGCACATGACAGAAGGAGGATTAAAACATCCCAGTAAAGCTGCATGTTCTAGTCCAAGGCAGCTAACAGAGTGTATACGTGCTGCCGAAGCGAGCACAAGGCAGCTAACAGAGTGTAAATGCTAGGACAGCCCTTGGGACAAGAGTTCATCACGTCAGAAGAAGGACTAAGCTATACATTTTATTGGTCAGTTTTCTTGACTTTCTTCTTGGAGATGGTGATAGCATTATCATCTTTAAATCCTTGTGGAGTTTTCCCTGTTCCAGTGTGCTGAAAATTAATAACTGCCTTGATTGGGAAAAAAATCAGCAGATATGCTCTCATTCTACATGGTGTAGCATAGGGCAGCTCTTCCTCAAAGTCAAGTTAGTGGGCTGGGGATTAGCTCAGTGGCCTCACAAGCACAAGGCCCTGAATTCAATCCCTGGTACCAAAAAAAAAAAAAAGATTTCAACAGAGAGATATCTCCATATGATTACTGCAAGACCTGTTCATTTTCTAAACTTCTGTTTAATATTTGGGAGGCCGTGTCAGTAATCTAGTGGTTACTGCATGTTGGTAAGTGTTTTTACTACTGAAGATAAATCCTGGGTAAGAGAAATCCCACCTCTGTTTTATTCTCTTAGCTCTGAAACGGGCAATGATACAATTGAGGTTAAATGAAGAGAACTTACAAGGTTACAATTTTCTTCTCTTCCTAAATTTACTCCAAGACATTGGGCCACAGTTAACATGTTACTGATCTGACAACTTACAGGATCTGTGGTTAATAGCTGCCAGACTGTGGATGCTGAAAGCCTTCCATTCATGATTTGCACTGATTTGGAGCTGAAAGCCCATGTTTTGGGAAAACCACTGTAACAAACTGTAAGACACAACAGTGTTTACAGAGGAGCTACGTCCTAAACTTTGAATACTCTTTGCTCTACTGAGCTACAGGTACGAAAGCAAATGCACACAGTACCAGCTAACAGGACTTTAAATTGTGGTAGAATATGACTAGGGACAAGTCACAGTCTTTCTGAACCTTTTCTGTCCTTATCTTATTGTTTTTAAAAATGTTATACTATCAGAACTCTCAGGTGTCATGATTTCAATCAATACAATTATTTTTTCTTAATTATCTCTCCTACAGGTTTCCCCAAAGTATGACATGGGATGAGTATGCTTAGGAGAGTAGAATTTGATGAGAAAAATTCATGAATTACAGTATTGATTCAGAATAAACCCCCCACAGTCAGGATAAGATGGACATCAGTATTGTGACCTAACTGTATTTAAATAGTTTCTTTAAAAAAAAATTCAAGACAGAATAAAAACATACAATTAGGGATTAGGGATTAGGGATGTAGCTCAATGTGCCTGCTTGGCAAGCACAAGGTCTTGAGTTCAATCCCTAGCACCACAAAAAAAAAAAAAAAAAGGAAAAGAAAAGCAAAAACCCCCATAGGACTGATCCTGAACATGAATTAATCAAAATATAGCAGGAATAAATCATTAGAAACCTCACAGAAATGGCCTAAGGCATTTCTTTTGCTCCATTAACTAAGAGGATGTAAGTGAAAATTACATAAACAACCGCACACAAGCTCATGCAAACACACACACACACACACACACATACACACACATATACACATTCATCCTCACATGGAGAAAACTAATCTTATGATTTACCTCTGCTCAGCAAATTCATTCTTGTTTTTTTTTGCGGTACCAGGGATTAAACTCGGGCCCTTGTGCATCCAAGGTTGGCGCGGTACCACTTGAGCTAAATCCCCAGCCCAGCAAATTCATTCTTATACGATGCTCAGTAACTATCACCAAGCTACACTGCCACTTCCAAACTTTTCAGACAGTTGCTTCAGACATTTTTATCTACTCAGGAAACCCAATCCTCTAAAGGTCTCTTGCTTAGAGTTTCTTGCCACTTTTTTAGGGGAGGGAGATTATAATAGTTGCTGGATCTATAAGCTTCAGTTGAATATTTTAGAGTTTATCTTTTGTCTTTCAGCCTACTGAGTAAAATATGGAGTTGACATGCAGTTATTACTACACAGCACTTAAAGGAAAGAGCCAAAATACTCATAGGTTTTTTTATTCTACTACTTTAACTGAAATTACTAAAGATCAGTGCTGGGCTAATGAATTTCAAACACTTAATTCTAGTTTGTGTGAATTCTAACTCCATAGGAAAGAAAATTACTGGGTGTTTTATTATTTATTTGTTAAGCTGGGTTTTTGACATAGTGCCACTATACAGCCCAAGGTGGCCTTGAACTCACTATGTAGCCTAGCCTACAGTCCTCCTGTCTCAGCCTCCCTGACTGCTAGGATTGTAGGTGTATGTCACCATCCCCAGCAGTACTGGATGTTTTAAAGGCTTTATAAATTATATAGGTAGGGGTTGAGTGCTGCTTTAAAGTGTACTTTACAGCACAACAGTGAGTGTGGAGCTGGGGTGTCAGAACTCTGTTGTAATCCCAGGATGCTCCCAGGATGCTTCTAGGAAGCTGCAGACTAAAGAGCTAAGACAGGTATGTCAACAGGTGCCTTAGAAAATGTGGTAAAGAGAAACCTGGAAAGAATGAACTGGTTCTCAAGGACAATAATTTCAAGTTGTTTTTTAAACTTTAGTATAGTTTTCAAGTGGCTTAAATTATGTAGGTTTACTCAATGGATATAAATTAGATTTTTATATAACTCAAAACCCAAGTAGACATGTTAAAAGACCATCACATATAATGAACTTTTAGTGATCTCAAAGTAGATGTGCTAAAAACCCACAAAATATAATAAACTTTTAGTGATCTCCTTCGTGCTCAACTGCCAAGAGTAATTCTTTAGGAAGAGCTCCTTAGTAGCTGTAAAATGGTATAGCCAACAAGGTGCAGTAGCTAGATTAATACTCATGGGAGGAAATCTCCAACAAGTAAGGAGGCCAAGACACAAGGGCTTCTTAACTATCAATCGCTTCTCAGATGTAATATTCTTTAGTAATGATTAATAATTTGAGGCATCATTTTCAAATGTCATAGTTGATACTTCTGCTGACACAATGGAAACAAGTTGAATAAGTGTTAAAATATTTACTGTCAGGAAACTAAGGTTACTTCCAACCCAGGAATATTTGTTATTAATTAGATGAAGAGGAAAAAAAACATATTATTTTCATCCCTGCCATACTATACCTCCAGCAATTTTTTTAAAGGTTACATTCTAAGTAGACAAAATTTAAGGACCAAGGTTAGAATAACCCAGTAACTTATAATTTTATTTATTCACATAGTACATTCTCTTTGGGAGAAAATTAGTGAAATATATTTATCACTATCATAAAATTAGTATTTTTGTTACCTACTATCACAAAATTCTCAATTTTTCTCTACCTTTCACCAATATGCTATATATAATATACAATAATCCTGATTTATATAAGGCAGAATGGTCTAATACAACTATGTGCAAAGAGATCCTTTACTTTTGTAAATGGAAACCCTACAGGATGGGTTGTAGAACGTTTTACTTTGCTTGTGAGACTCGGATGAGGTAAGTGACATGGGCTCCTCAACCACCGGACTCATCATACCAGGCAAATACTCCTTTTATCTTTCACATCATTGGTAACATCCCCCTGGTCCCTTGCACTCACTGACTTATCCCATTCATACCTGTCTCATCGCATCTTTGCCTTCCCAGCTCTTCCCCAGGACCATGCCTCCATGTCCTTCCACTGTGCTTTGAAGAAGGAAGTTGGCCTTCAGTCATCTCACCCTACGGGAGCCCTCGGCACAGTGGCACACCTTCTACAACTCCCTTTCTTTACAGTCACACTTCTTACTCTCACAGAGACTGGAGGGAAACAGGGATGAGAGCAGAAACTCTACAGGGTTAGAAAAGCTTGCTTCTTTCAGTCCCTGAAGTTATCCTGTAGCTGCTTCTCATCCATCATTAGCACCAAGAGGTCAATATACTGAGCAGTCTTTTTATCTGTCATTCCTTTAACATTAACCTCTAAAGTCACTGAATTCCCTTCACTGGCTCAAAGGAAAGAGCTTTAATGTACACTCTTTTTTTTTTTTTTTTTTTTTTTTGTTTTGAGACAGGGTCTCGCTTTGTAGTTCAGGCTGGCCCTCAGCTCACTATGGTGCCCAGGCAAGCCGCCGCGAACTCAGCAATCCTCCTGTCTCTGCCTCCCGAGTGCTGGGATGACAGGCATGAGCCACCACGCCCGGCATTATATGTGGTTACCGGGGATCGAACTCAGGACCTTGCACTTGCAAGGCAGGCGCCAGAACCACTGAGCTAACCCTCCGGCCCTAATGTACACTCTTCTTGATGAGTTATTTTAACACTGTCTTCCTTGAATATCTTTATGTACTTCTCTTCTTCTAACCAAAACTTCAATGCTTGCTTTTTCCACATTGGCTGCTTTGTGTTAAACAAGAAAATACAAAACCATACATATGTTACATATGTAGATGTCAACATTTCTGAATGGACTATCTTTACAGAGTATTTTGTCTCAAACACACACTGGAAAGTTTATTCTCAAGGATTTACTGTTGCTTTTGTAGCACTGGGGACCAAACCCTGTGGTGCTCTACTATGGAGCATTTTGGTAAGTTGCCTGGGCTGTATTTAAACTTGTGATTTCCCGCTTAGCCTCCCAGAGTGCTGGGTTTACAGGTATATGCTACCACAGATAGGTTTTTTTTTTCCCCTAAATCTTTCTCTTTCTCTGGGGAGGGTTTTCCCCAACTCTGTTTTTTTCCCATTCTCTAGCAATAATATATTCTAATAATTACTGATTTCCATGTGTTTTCATTTTCTTGAATCTTAATTTCCACAATCTTTTTATTACTCTTGTTATAGAGAAAAACACAGCTCAGCTCTCTAACACTAACCCATAATTTCCATTGAGTTTACTTCTTTCCACCTGCTGAATTAGCCTCTCTTTAGTGCCATTAACTCCCCCCCACTGCACTGGCTTGATGTATTCTGCCTTTATATAGGTTCTTCCCTTGTATCAAAGCCAGTGTCTTCTAAGATCTGTCATCTTTCTAGTTAGCATCTTGTTTTACTTTTCACCTTTCTTGTCAAGTATTCTAAAAATGTAGATGTTCATCATTTTGACTCTGGGAATCTGGTCCTGTTCTGCATCTTTTTATAAAGCAGACATTTTAAGTCACTTAGCCAAACCTAAAAGTTTTTTCTCAGATTTTATGCTTTCTAAATTCTAACTCACAATTTCTTCTTCATTCCAGCAACTACTATAATACTGTGGGCTGACTCACTTCACTAACCAGCAACCATACACTAGACCTGCTTTCTAACTTGTCTTCACTTCAATCCACACTCTCTTAAAAATGCTACAATCAAATCCTCAAAACCCTATGGCTTTCTATCACTATTGCATCAAGACTAATGTCTCTCCCGAATTTTCTAGGCATTACACACTGCTTAGCAGTAGGCCCCACGTACAGCACCTCAACTGGTCCTGCTCGCCCAACCCCTTCAGACCATCCTTAAATCTGCCTTTGGTTCAAACCTTTCCCTTTAGTGTACAGAGTTTCCCCTGCTCTCATCTACATTTAAGTCATCTTGGGTCCCATACTTTTCATGAAGCCTCTCGCTGTTTCGGCTCATAGTAACTTCTTCCTGAAAGTCCTACTTTCAGTTTGGTATTGGTACACCATCTGATTTGCTCACTGGGCATCACAGTGCAGAGACCTGAAGATGCTACTGCTGCTATGCAGTTCTAGGAGTTACACAGTAGGCACTAACTCAGAGAGAGCCGTACACCACCAAGAGTAGGGAGACAGCTTGACCCCACATCATGTGATTATGCCTTTTGTAAAACAGATATATCTATTTATAACTAAAAAGAAAAATGTACTGTATTTACAAATGTATGATATTCATCTACTACAACTAACTTAGCAGATGAGAAAACTTTGCAAAGAAAAAAATCCAAAATTTCACCTATTAACATAGAAAAAATTGTTCCCGAGGTCGTATGTCTATATGAATAACATGGTAGTCTTCATTTTGTAAGATTTCAATGTCTATGGCAATGTCTTTGTGTATGTACTTCTTGGAAAACTGTCACAGCAAAAGAGAAGTGTTTGGAGTACCATATAAACGGGAGCCATCTCAGTGAAAATGGGTACAGAAAAAATGCACTAAAGTTGTTCTCTTTAAAAGAAACATGTATAGAGGCCTCTACTTAATTTTCAGAATGTTAGAGTAAAAGACACGAGCCTTTATGTATGTACATACATACAAAATTAGAATAACTAACATTCTTCTGTTAAGGTCTTTTTACTTCCTTCCAAATTATCACATATTTTAAAATTTGAAGCATTAAGTATTCAATACTTTTGTTACCAATATGAGAGCAGTTACTGAGAGATGAATAATGAAATAAGCCTGGACAACTGTAACTGTTCTTCAGTTTAATATATATCAAGAGCTGAGCAGATTTTTAAAAAGTGAAATAGAAACTACCACTAGACTGTTAACCTGGATGATAGGGTCTATATTTTATTTAATCTTGAAGCCCTCGAAATCTAGCTCAGGTCATTATACAAAACAACACTATACTCAAATATTTAATGAAGGCTTTGTTGAAATAAGGAGAAAATACACAAAAATACCACCTGGAAACCAAAGAAACAGAACAAGGAGGAAAGCATCATTAATCAAAAGTAATTTCTAACAGAATCTTTAAAAAATAAAGAGGCACTTGAGAGCGTATACCTAAAACCACTCAGTCGAGAATCTGTTTCCTATAATGGCACTAAAAATATTTCAAGGCAGAAGTTCTTGACCTTTTAATTTTTTCCTGAAGTCAGGTAAGCATCACCAAATCCTTTACAAATCTAGTAACTATGGATCTTCTCCCCCAGAAAAATAAAATGCACATATGTACATATACACAATTTTGTATGTATACAATTTGTATACACAATTTTGTATATACCTTCAAAGAGTTGACTCCAGGTTAAAAATACCTGTGTTAAGGAAGAAACTGGTCAGTTTTTATAGATTAAGGATGTAGAAGTCTGTAAAATTTCACTGTGAAAGGCAAGTCATGAAGGAATTTATCAAAAACAAACCACAAACTTCTTGGAATTTCTCATTCTTTACTATTATTTCATTACAACTTGCTTGCTACATGAAATGGGACTTTTGATGTAAAATCATGTCTGACTGTGAAGACTTCTACAAAGCCACATTAAGTTAGTAAAAAGATGAAGTTTTACAAGGTCTGGAAATTACACAGTTGAATTAAGAGATCCTTTTTAGCCATTCTAAGTAAACACAGAGAAGTTGGAATCTTCATTTCCCAAGAAGCATTTCCCTGATTCCTGGTGTGCCTGGAAGTAGGGAGTGAGGAGAAGTAGGCAGGGAGACTGACTGCTTTAGGAAATCTACTCAGGACTGTGGCTAACCATGGGCAATCTTACAGTTTTTCTACACAAATTATGAATGAGAAAGATCAGGAAAGAAGCTTTGTTTAACAGGGGGGTATCTCTGGACACAAAGTAAATAGCCAGCCAGCTCATATGGCTTTGTAAGAGGACTCAGGCAATGGACGGCTTACAGTAAAAGCAGAAGTAAATCATTTCAATGAGCCAAAATTTCAAAACAGTGCCCACGAGCCTCAGCCCCTCCAGGAGCTAGCAGCTAAACCTTGGCTTTTTAATGCGAAAATGAAAACCTAAGTAAACTAATCTATGATTAAAGGCTGATTAATAATCTATAATATTCTATTAGCATTTTCTAAATCAGTGATTTTTCTGGTAATATCTTAAAATCACTTCTAAACATAAATTAGAGATACTAATGCTGAATTTTAAAAAATGTAACTTAAATGATTCATTAGCTGCTTCTGCAGCCTGTTAATCAAATCTAAAGATATCTAAGAATAAATTTTATTTTACTCCACTATTCCTTGGGATAAAGCCATTTAACTTGCTGCATGATACTTAAAAGAAAGTAATCAGATTTTATATAGAGAAGTCACCTTATAAACTCATTTCCAATATAACATTAACATCTTCTCCTAGTAAGGTATTTTTATTATTATTTTAAATCTCTAGGGCTCATTTTGGTATTCATAACACCCCTGTCACGTTTTAACAAATTAAGGCATACCTTTTTTTTTTTAATCA
This sequence comes from Thryonomys swinderianus, assembly GCA_004025085.1. NCBI lineage: Eukaryota > Metazoa > Chordata > Mammalia > Rodentia > Thryonomyidae > Thryonomys > Thryonomys swinderianus. The sequence goes on along the minus strand of PVIC010017402.1, from coordinate 20,870 downwards.
CAATTGTTTTTTAAAAATTTCAAGAGGAGGTCTAATTTTCCCTCTGTTCCCAGGTGTTGCTTCACCTAGGCAGAATATAGTCATGTTTCCTAAATCAGCTTTTGTCCATTACTCAGAACTGAATTCACTTTATTTTCATTCATTATCAGTTTTAAAACTATCTCAAAAAATTTAGTATTATCAAAACACCATCTTACATTATATTCTAATAAAGTATTCCACTATTATCTGAGTAATTAAAGTTATCTATTACAACTCACATGGCCTGATTTGAGGACACTCAATCTCTTTTCTCCCACTTAAAGTCTCATTATGATCACAAATTTATAGTCTTGTCAGCACATTTGAGTTATTAAACAATGAAATTTCCAAACAGATATTCCACTGAACTATTGTTTGTTCAATAAAAATGATATATTACTGTGGCTGCTATTCACATACATTGTTTACCTCATATTCAAGTTTCTGGTAAACTTACTAGAAGTTGAAGTTCTGTTTTTGAGGCATTTCCTGGTATACTAGGCAGTGCATTAGAAAAGAGATTATATTGCATTTAGGCCATAATAATTATCTTTTAACCATCTATGTTATAATAACAACCATTCAAAAAGAAAGTGCAAATGTGCAAATGAGAGAAAACAAAACAGTTTCTACACATGTAATGCATATAGTATATAAGTCTAGGCAACTAAAAACAAGTGCTGGTAACATCCTTCTGCACATTAAATGACACCACAAATTGTGTTTTATATGTATTTTTCTTCTCAAATATTCAAAGAATGCAATAGACATTATCTTCTTAATTCTCAAAAAGTTTAGGAGATATTACCATTTTTTTCACAAATTAGAAAACAAGTACTACTTTTACCTTTGTATAGCCAAAACAAGAACAATTCTAGCTAATCTCATCTGGGATCTTAATTAGTACTATAAGTCTGTTTGTATGAGTTAAAAATAGTATCACTCAAAAGAAACAATGCCAAAATTATTATGCTAATAAATTATGTTAAAAGCCTAATGAAGAAATACTTTAGCAACTATGAGGTAACACACTAATTGTAGGCATGAGGAACGTTTATATTGGCTCTTTTGGGTGTATACATTAAATGCAAAATCAGAAAGGAATCATGCAAAATCCGGTTGCCCATGCAAGCACCCCAGAGTCTAATCCTCTCCTCTCAGTTCTGTTGTCAGGCCACAGTAGTGTGGAGACTTGTAGGCTGCTGTCCTTGTTGTAATGAATGGGAAGAGGCTGACAGTGGCATGGTCGAAACCTTCACCTCTTCTTCCCCTGTGGAAAAGTCAGTGATGGTCTAGTTATGGGTGACTAGATTTGTTAACAGTCCCTTTAAAAATGATTTCAATACTTGGAATACTGATACATAAATAAAATACATGCTTAATGGTTGGAATCTGGGTGTGAAACAAGATATGAATTTTAAAATATAAACCTTTCAAGTATGCAAAAAATAGTTACATGCTAAACACACCCTTATTTTAAAACTGTGCTAGAGATAAGATCAAATATAGATCTAGATTACAAATACATTACCAAAAAAAAAAAAAAAAAAGACCAGGAAAGCCATTCTTTTCCAAGCCAATTGGACCTCTTGTAAAGACAGATACTGCTAATGGTAAATAGTATTTCGTGAAAAAATCAAAACTTGATTATAGGAGTGAAAAATTAGTTTTAAGAGGAAAATAATCCATGATATATATAAACATTAACTTAGTATATTAACATTTAAACCTGAAAACTTAATGTTTGATTGGAAAATAGTAAAATGCTAACAACAATGATCCAATTGACGGAAAGCAAGATGACTACTTCTAGGTCAGAGAACTACACATGAATGAACTCAGTTCTCCTAATATAATTGAGTATTATTTTATCACAAGTGAACTGTTTCACATGTGACTCAAAATTCAATTATGCTACTTGGAAAATAATATGGAAACAAATTTTAAGAAAAATGCCTTTTCATAAGTAAGATAAATTAATAAAAACATGAAAAAACTCTCAAGCCTGAACAATTTCAAATTTTTTGAAGTATATCTTGAAACAACAATGCTTACAGACTTCAACTTATTATTTGTTTTACAGTTTTTAGCATTATGGAATAAAAACATCTGGGCAGAAGAGTTCTTTAAAAAAACAAATCTGCAAAATTACACTTGGAAAGATAGCTTAACTGATAAAATGCAGAAAAAGAGTCTTTCAATCAACAAACAGGCTATTTTATAGTTTTTCAGAAAACCAGAAAGTTCCTGTAAACTTCAAGTACATAGCAAGGAAGCTGTCTAAAGCAAATTTTAGACTACAGTTCTTGGTGACACATGTTCAATGAGAGCTAAGCAAAGATTGATTTTTCATCCTGTTAATAAATATTTTACTTTGTTTTTATGTACGTACTATAGGCCATATCCCTAACTTGGCCAATATGGCCTGTGAATATAGTCTACTGATAAAAAGGGACTTTCAAGTATGTGAGAGCAGAAATCAGTTACTACGGGAAGAAGCCAAGTTAAAGCACGTGTCAGTGATCTTCAACTGTGCAGGAGAACATTGGTGTTGTGTAAAAACATTTCCATTAACTGATTTTGAGGTCTGAGTTTTTATGTTACTTGTACTGATAATTGAATATGTAGTCTTTAAGAGATTATTTAAATTTTTTGGAACATACCTTTGCCATTTAAAAAATGAAATTGAAAATAAAATTTAAAAAATAAAATGAAATTGGATAAGGTAAGCAACTTTTTACAACAAAAGCAAATATTCCAATAATAAAGATATATATGGATTTACAACTGGCCACCAATTGAAGTTTTACCCCAACATTACTTATTTAAAACAAATTTTTCTAAAAGCAAACCAGATATGCAGCCCAAATGCTGCTAAAAAGATTTCACCTTATTAAGAAAATAATTACTTTTTAATGTAAATATATTTTCAATTACACAAAGGAAGCAGAAGCCCAATTTCTGTCAAACCTCTGGCAACTGTTCTTCCCATGACAGGTTTCAGATATCTGTTTGCATTACTACACAACAGAAAGGTAAAACTGTAAATATAAGTAGATAATAAAAATGCATGATATCCATATGATATATAGGTGGCTGCCACCTTTGATTTGATCCTACAGGTGAAGGAACCCTATTTTTCTCTACATTTCTACAGAATGGATATACAAGGTATTTTCAATGTAGAATTAGTTTAGAGTAGTTAGGTATATATTAAAGTAGTAGGTCCCACTGAAACAGCATGTAGTCTTCATTACTAAAGTGTTTCATCAATAGCTGTAAAAGGTACCATAATAATCAGTGGAGAATACAAAGTTGACTCCCTTTCAATACTTCAACTCAGGTAGTACTGAGTTACAACTAGAGGAAAAAAAAAGGAAGGTATTCCCCAGTTATTAAACTCCTTCAAATTAACTACAATTAAGTTGTATACAGTGTTCCAGATTTTTCACTGCCATTTCTAATTGTTACTGAAAATTCTAAATTACCTGGCTACAATTATAAAACTATTCTGTTCTCAGGATTACGGGTATAATTTCCTGACATTATTTGTCAAATATTTATAATCATAACAGAATTCTGGTATGACTCTTGGTAACAATTTTAAATGTTTTAGCATATTAAAACTGAACATCTCTAGCTGTCAGCCTTAAAAATAATCTAATAGTAAACCATTTAAGTCACCATTTAAGTATCAAGTATGTACAGCCCAAAACCGAAAATCTGAAATAACAACCACCCCCACCCTCCACCAAATACAACGATTCAGAACCTAAAGTTGGTGACATAATTTTTAGCACATCTTAAGAGTTTTTAATGTTCTATGGTTGGGTATACTATAGAAGTTAAAGACAAAAAAAAAAAATCTCACAAAGACAGGTCTATAATGCCACACTTAAAATATAAAGAATTTTATAATTCTTTCAAATAACTAAATAGGAAAACTACACTCACTAACCAGTGTGGCCATTTCCAAAAAAAACCCTACTTGCAATATTTGGTTAAAACTTCTCTTCAGTGCTAATGGACAACATGATGAATAAAAACTTGGAAGAACGCGTAATTTACCAAAAGTTGGTCAGGTAACAAGTCAAATAAAAGAACAGAGTTAAGACAGCTAAGATCTAAAGTCCCCATACCAAGCCCATGCTATTCTGCCCTGCTGCCAGATCCCTCATCCTCTTGTCCAACGTCTCTCTACAATTCAAGCAGCAACTCCCGTTGCAGAAGGCAGTCTGACTCAAGGTAATGACATACTATGTCTGCCTCATGAAGTTTCCATCAACATAAAAGCCCTGGCTCTTGATTCTGCTGACACAAACTCTAGACATCATCAGAGAGATCAGTTCCTACTTCTTCAATGAAGGCTTCCGACAATTACAGGGTGCACTGATGTTTCTCAGATTCCAGTACCACACAGACAGTTAACACCTTCAGACAGGATCTGAAACCTGTCTCTTCAAGTGTGCCCTACCTGGAAATAGTAGCCAAGTTTTATATTTCTTCTGTATTTCTAGTTCACTGTTGGGTAAACAAGAGCTGATGTTACATTGTAACTGGTTTCATATTATATTTTTAAATGTTCAGAATATTTAGGGGAACTGAAAGTTTTTATTGTTGTAAACTGAGTAAGAGATTTACTAGTAATTAAAATGCTACTTTTAAAAATGATTAAAACAAAGCAAACCAAAACAAAATTATATTCTAATATGCTATCTTGAATGGAAGAAAAGGTTTACAGATACTAAACACTTGTGTGCTTCACAAGTGAATGTCACACAGAAGGACTAAAAATTGCCACTCTGGATTACTTACTACCTACCATAATTAAATGAATAAATATCATGAACCCCATCAATGTGCAAATCACTATAGGAGGTGCTATCAAACTTTGCTAAAAACTAGAGAATGAAGACCTTACTGGTAAAGTACACGACTGACACTATGTGCCATGTCATACCATAAAGGCCAAGACAAGAGATAAAATAGATTGTGTAAATTATATAACAGAGTAAGGGACTACTCTATTCTACTTGAATCAGGAAAAGAACAAAATCTTTTCACGTTATCTCTAGAGCTCAAATTGAATAACACCACATTAAGAAGAGTGTTTCTCTAAAAGACAGTATATATTAAAAAATGTTACATAATATCTTAAAACCCAAATGTTCTGAAACCTTCAAGGGCAGCAGTACAAAACCAGAAGTATTCCGGCATCAAACTTATATTACCTTATATGTATCTAATATTTTCCCCCAGAAATGAAAATGTGACATATTAAAAGGGTAAATATCTCTCCTTGAACAATTCTTTTTCACAGAAAGTATGTCTGTGATATGATATGCTTATACGACATTATCAGTTCTCAAATATTAAGTACTCTACTAATACATAGCACAATTTTGATGTGTGTATGTGTTTGTCAGTCAAAATAAGTACTTGCCATAAGCAGTTAAAGAGTGGCTTTATCCCTCATGCTCTCATTATCATTCAAAAATTTTCAACCTCTTTACTTTTATAATGTAAAATCAGAATTTTTACTATGGTGTTGGACTTTATAGCACCATAATTTTAGAGGTCATTTTCTTCTTTTTATTCTTGTATTTATATACCATATGACAATTTGAGAACTATCCTATTAAGTAAAATGCTTTTAAACAATAACTAGGTCTAATACTCCACCATCCTTATAAAGCTCAATATTACAAGGCATCCATCCAATTAAAAATGTTTTACATTATGATAGATTTTAATGTTTTCTCATAGAAATTTCCAAGACTAGTAAGTACTTTGGCATCCAACACACCCCTACCCCAACCACCTGAAGGCATGAGTTACTCAAGAATTCTCAAAAGGCTTTAAACGAACCTACCTGCTATAGGGATCCCTCCCAGACCTGTGTTGTGCTGTGGCGGGAGATTCAAGTCCAAGAAATTACTATGTGAGGTGGGGTTTGCTGTGTGGTTCAAGTGCATGATGCTATTGCGTGGAAAGGCCATCCAAGGATAGCGGGCTGCCTGGCCTGGAAAACTGAATGAATTATAAACTGCTCGGTGCTGCTGAAATTGAGGGAACCTCTGTGGCAAGACTGAAAAGGTACTATTGAGAGAGTTGGCATTTGCAGGTGCAGCAGGATGGAGGAATCCAGAGCCTGGGCCTTTGGCGGTTGTAGTGTGTGAAGAGGAGTTCTGAAGAGATGTAGGCGAAAGGGAAGGTTGGTCTTGGACAGACAGTTCCTTCTCAATTAGGTCTGCTAAGGCTTTTCTAGTAACATCAAAGGGATCAAAACCCAAGTCATCCTCTGGTTGCTTAGAAGAACCAAAGCCAAACGCTGCTTGCCAGTCTGTAGAGGATGACACTGGGATAGTTTCTGTTGAGAAGAGAAATAGCAATGAATATAAAATATGGAGTTTACTTTCATATTTTTTAGGAGCCTCACTAGTGCAAAGTATAACAAGATAAAAGTAAGTACATGCTAAATCTTTGATTTCTTAACACAGAAAATTCACAAATTTCAAAAGGAACCATATACTTCTAGCTGTAATTTTACTCTGAAGTTACTAATTTCAAAAACTGATCAGTACAGCCTAAAATACAAAGTGAGACCCTGTCTCAAAAAAAAAAACCAACAAAAACTGATCATTGTTAACCAAAAGAAAAAAACGTTTGATCCAAATTATACTCAGCTACTCACAATCAAAACCAGCAAAAGTCATTTCAAAGAAATAAAGTAATAAAATATAACAAGTTTTAATCAGTAAAGTTTATTTTCAAATGTACTTATCAAAGACAAAATACAAGTAAATTCGACAGTGCCTTACATATTAAGAAAAAATCATTTAATGAAAAAATGTAGGTAGTATTTTTAATTATCTGCTTCAGAAGTGCTGCAGTGAATGTTCATTTAAACCATTCACATTAAAATAAGAATTTAAGCGCTGGAAATTTAGCTCAGTGGTTCCAGTGCCTGCCTAGCAAGCACAAGGTCCTGAATTCCATCCTCCTTAACCAAATATAATGCTGGGCATGGTGACTCATGCCCACCAGCCATCAACACCACATACCACAGTGCCAGGCGTGGTGGCTCATGCCTGTAATCCCAGCACTCAGGAGGCAGAGGCAGGAGGATTGCTGAGTTTGAGGCTTGCCTGGGTTACATAGTGAACTCAGGGCCAACCTGAACTACAAAGCGAGACCCTGTCTAAAAAAAAAAAAAAAAAAGGAAATTAAAGTGAGTAAAAATGGAAATGGATAAAAAATGCAAAAACATTTACTATCAACTTCTTATCTCCTTATTAGTTGTGGAGAAAAATTTTTATCTGATTAAAAAGCCAAGTCCTCAATAATTCTCAAGAGGAATAAGCTTTCCAATACTGGGAAAATGAGATAATCCTTAATTTCTGGAGCAATCTATCTTTTTTTTTTTTTTTTTTTTTGAGACAGGGTCTCGCTTTGTAGTTCAGGCTGGCCCTCAGCTCACTATGTAGCCCAGGCAAACCTGGAACTCAGCAATCCTCCTATCTCTGCCTCCCAGTGCTGGGATTACAGGTGTGAGCCACCACGCCCGGCACTGTAGTATGTGGTATTGATTGCTGGTGGGTGTGAGTCAACACGCCCAGCATTGTATGTGGTTACCGGGGATCAAACTCAGGACCTTGTGCTTGTGAGGCAGGTGCCGGAACCACTGAGCTAAATCTCCAGCCCTGGAGCAATCTATCTTTTACCACAGTAATTTTTTTTTTTTTTTTTTTTTTTGAGACAGGGTCTCGCTTTGTAGTTTAGGCTGGCTCTGAGCTGACTATGTAGCCTAGGCAAGCCTCGAACTCAGCAATCCTCCTGTCTCTGCCTCCCGAGTGCTGCGATTAGAGGCATGAGCTGCCACACCCGACTACCACAGTAATTTTTAGATCCTCCAACAAGTCACTATTTAATTTCATGCATTTAAGTGTTTACACTTTTATAAAATGGGAGTCCAAAAGGAGAAGGATAAACATGCACAGTGGATATCACATTAGTGTATTGACAGTACATCAACAGTGTAATTACTAACCCAGACTGCTACACACCTGATGTGAAGAGGCTCTGTGGTTCTGGTGCTGTTGGCCAGTCACTGGACGTCTGTGGGGAGCTGGGAAAAGGAGGAAGCCCGCTTGGGATAGGGTTGGGATGGCGAAAATTATCTGAGAATAATGACTGTGACTCTGTTACTGCCCCTTCAAAAGGGGACCGTGCACTGTGATTCGATGAACTGATGGGGATGACTGGATTAGATTTTGATAAACCAGGTGGTGGTGAAGGTGTATCACTGTTAGATATCTAGATAAAAAAGAAAAAAAAATCAATACACAAGAAAATAACCAGTACATTTTAATGAGCAATAATGAAAAAGTTCTGCAACTAAATATATTAGAATAGTGGTCTTCACACTAGGGAACTTGGAAACTTATTAATGAAAGCAGAAGTTTTGGAAAATCAACTAAATTGTTCACTTATACTGGTTATACATACATATATATTATATATATATATATTTTTTTTTTAAACTAACCTGTCTCAAAAGACTAAACCAACTTCTTCACTTCTTGTAATCATACTCCTCTTATTTTATGAACAAAATATTATCTCTCATCCTCTGGGATTTCATTAAAAACCTTTGCTTGAGTGCAAACTTTCAAAGGGCCAAAAGACAAATTATCAGTAATGTTTTGATTGTTCAGAATGAAACAACAGCTCCTAATAACTAGATCTTTCTACAAACAAGATGATTCCTAATATTTTAGTAAATGAAACTGACAGAAGATCTATGGAAGCTGTTTGCAGACATATAATAAAAAAAATCATTATCATAAATCTGTATGTAATTCTTAGGTATCTAATTCAGAAGGAATTCAAAGATTTGAGGGACAATGACAGAATACTTTTCTTCTTTCCATTTACTTATTTATAGAAATGAGATCTCAGCACATATATCTCAGAAAAATGAAAACCATGAGGATTGCTACTAAAACTTGCCTCATTTTATCAATAGGAGATATTCATCTAAGGACATGTGAAAATTAATTTTTAAGTGGCCCAATCTGTCTCATAACTACAGTATTTATATTTAATTATTTTTATCAAAGTATACTTATATACTGCTTTGATTAACTCAATACTAATAAAAATTTGGAAAAACTGGCATTTTAATCAAGAACATTCTTACTTACAATGGCTTGAAAATATGCTTTTCCAATAAAAATTATCTATCTCACACCAAGATAAAATTCTGTGATGGCACCAGAAAAATGAGTTTAACTAGAAAAAAGAATGATGTAAAATATCTCACTGTAAAAGAGCCTGTGTATTTTTTTTGAAATGGACGATGGAGTATCAAAATGTGGTATGAGCAAAGCATTATGACAGGCATCAAAACAGTAAGCCTGTTAGACTCATTTAAGAAGCAATATAGCATGTTTACTTAAAAATATCAAGATTGATAATGTGCTAAAAATTATATCCTTTACAACTTTTTATTTTATGAAAAAAAATTTAAGCATCAACCCAAAATATGTACAGATATACATGAATTTGTGAATGAAAACTTAAAAAATACTGTATTTTAGATTTTTCACCTACATTGTGGAAAACAGTGTGGCTGTTCTTTACAGAGACTAAAACTACTTTATTTTACTAATATAAGAAGATGAACAGAGAGCTGGAGATTTAGTTCAGTGGTTCCAGCACCTGCCTAGCCAGTGCAAGGTCCCTGGTTCAATCCCCGGTAACCACATACAACAATATTGAGTGTGGTGACTTATGCCCTTGAGCAATCAGTACCACACACCACAGTGCTGGGCACGGTGGCTCATGCCTGTAATCCCAGCACTCAGGAGGCAGAGGCAGGAGGACTGCTGAATTCAGGGCTTGCCTGGTCTACATAGTGAGTTCAGGGCCAGCCTGAAGTACAAAGAAAGACCCTGTCTCAAAAAAAACAAAAACAAAAACAGAAATTCAACTAATGAAAAACTAGTAGAAAAAAGGTTGCCTAAACAATAATATGCCAGTCTCTCACTTACTTTTTTTTTTTTGAGACAGAGTCTCGCTTTGTAGTTCAGGCTGGCCCTGAGCTCACTATGTAGCCCAGGCAAGCCTCAAACTCAGCAATCCTCCTGTCTCTGCCTCCCTCTCACTTACTTTTAAAGGAGATGCAAGTTCAAATAATTTATTTGATGTTTAATGTAAAGTTGATGGGTATTAGGGAAAGAAAGACAGTACATTAGTAGGGGTTAAGTATACTGTATGAAAACTGCAGATGACAATAAAAGATAGGGAGAATGCATCAGGGAAAAACAACTCTTAAAAGCAAGAACATAGAAGGCACACAGGTGTGGGACCATTTGGGTAGAGTCACTAAGGTCACTAAGTGGATATAAGATGCTGAAGTGCACCCATGTAGTATGAAAATACATGGTCCTAATGATAATTCGGAGTCATCAAGAAAGGTCTACATTTTTGTGCAGAAAAATAATATGCCTTCAACAAACCTGTCCATCAGAGGTGTTTTAAACAGTGTCAGTATTTTAAGTACTTTTCACTACTGAAAAAATTCCACTGCACAAAATACCTTGTTTTCAGGGGATGGCCAATAAACAAAGTGATATTTTATTTAAATCTTACCTGCTGGGAATTATCACCATTCCCTATACTGAGAGAATCTGAAGGTTTGTCAATGGGGCTGTAAAGAGAAAAACAAATCAAATTGTAGAAGTCACTAACATAAAACAAACACAAGTTCCCCAAAACTTGAAAAACAGACATTTTATCAACAGAGGCACTATGATATAAGACATTCGGCTATCACTGCCCCTTAAGAAATATAAATTTTAACTAAATTGTCCAAAACAATGCATTCTTTCACTAAATGTCTGGTGTTTCATTTTGTTTCTTTAGGAAACAGGGTCTCACTATGTAGTTCAGGCTAGGATTGAACTCACTGTGTAGCGCAGGCTGCCCTCAAACTCCTGGCAATTCTCCTGCCTTAGCTTCCTGAGTGCTGGGATTACAGGCACCACCAGGCCCAGGTCATACAGGTATTTAGTTGCACTGTTGTAGCTGCCTTGAATCCTCTCAAAACACTTACCTTTCATGGTCTTTTTGACTTTGGAGAGAGCCAGAGAAATTGCAAAGTACTAGATCTGGTTAATAAAGTGGATGGGGACACACCACATTATTTTTTTGAGCCTGTCTTCCCATGGTTGGCACTTGACAGAGGTACACAAAGACACAAAACAGGACTTTCAGAACTGCTTCAAAAGTGGCAAGACCTGTAATTCTAGCACTTGGGGGTGGAAGCAGGAGGACTGGCATCATCAAGGCCAACTTGGGTTACAGTTCAAGGCCAGCCTGAACTATATAGTGAGAACCTCTCTCAAAAAAGGAGGAAAGAGAAGAGAAGACAAGAGAAGACAAAAAAGAGAAGATTGGCTAGTATAAATGGGTTTGAAGCCAGCAGGAGTAATCTGAGGGCAGATTCATGGAATTGTGTCTTTTACTGTAATAAATTTTAAAAATTTAAACATTTGCCATACATTTTTGTCACACTTCATGCATACACACACATACATAAATAAAACACATTTTTGTGCAAACTACTACTCAAAAACATTAACATTTTATTTCTAGAAAATGCAACACCATGGTAAAAACAAAAAATGCTAACTGCAAGTCCATTTTAACTTGTCTAACTTAAAGATAATAGATAAATATCTGTAAGCATTACAACACTCACCTAGTGACATAATTTCCATAATTAACTTACCATATGAACAGAGGATAAGTATTACCTCCCAAATAGATATACAATAAAATAAATTAAGAGTCCTTATTTTTCAAAATTATTCACTGGAAACTGACAGAAAATCACCTTACAAAGAGAAAGCTGAGTGGGTAATATAAACTAGAACTCAATCTAACCTGAAGTTTCTCAAAAGCACTAGATTAAAGAAGGACTGAGAAGTACTAACTGGGACTTAGACCACTAAGCCATTATTTCAAGAGGATAATGTGTAACTCTCTGGAGATAAAAACTCAAACATTTTCATACAATGTCTCATTAATTTTTAAAGTTCTAGTCCTAAATATTCTGAAACCTATGGTGAAATTTCAGACTACTTAGGAGTAAATATTTTAAAATTCTCTCATTTTATGAAATTCTAAACTTTCATTCTTGCAATTTTTTTTGGTAAAACTGTTATTTGCATGGGAAGGGGACTAAGAGATGGAAGAAGAGGAGATGGAGGAAAATGGAACTACAAAGAATTAAGATGTGTGATGTACATGTACCATGACGAATGTAATCACTGTCTACTGCAAATGTGTACAAACAAAAATTAGTATTAAATTCTTTTTTAAAACCCTGCTACTTGTTACCTAGGAAAACCAAGAAAGGAAAATAGAACATGTCTTTCAAGTTTTATTTTTTCCTAGGAAAGTTTAATTTTCAACTTACCTTGAAAAAGGAAGAAAGGAAAGAAAGGAAGAAGGGCCAGAAAATATGCTTACAAATAAAAGACCAGCGAGGCAAAGTGGTACATGCCTATAAGCCCAGCACTCAGGAGGGCTGAGGCAGGAGAACTGCCATAAAGTTCAAGGCCAGCTTGGAACATAGTGAATTCAAAGCCTTCCTACACTACACAGTAAAGACCCTTTCTCAAAACAAAAACAGAAAGAATAACAACAACACAACCCTGTATCCTGGGTGTGATCATAGAAAGAACAGAAACCACTGACTGCTCATCACTAACTTGGCAACTTCCCTGTAGGAAGAAGCCTTTATCCAAAAATCCATCTCAACCATCTACTTATAATAAAGGCAAAATCAACAAAATATTAGACAAATTATTAATAACTGATTATAAAATATATAAAAGTGAATACTTGTTCATGTCAAAAACCAATTCCAATATTCATTTCCAACCAAAGGGAAAAGCCCAGCAAACTAGAAATTATTAAAGTATTTTCATACTGTGATTTAAGTCATCTCAAATGACCAAATTCATACTTGAGTGACTAACACATCCAAGTTATCAAGGCAAAGTATGAGACAAGAATGCACGGAAGCACTGACAGTCTAACACTGCTCTCTTTAACTTGCAGCACAAAGTGGGGTAGAAGAACCAAAAATGAAACAAGAAAAAATTTACAAAATCTCTCCTGAGAAGCATAAAACATTTAGAAATGCCACGCTAACAACTCAGAAAGCTCCATATTGTAGAATATAAATTCTTCCAAGTCACTCACAAATTCAAGGCATTTTGAAACACAGGTAATGGATCAACTAATTGGGAAAAATTAGATCTCTGTAATTTACAAAGAAATACAAATACACAAAACATGGGATATCAGGAATTTACAATGTATAAAAAGTTCATATTAGTTACAAGTAAATTAAAATGAGACACCTGGTTTGTCTGTTTATCAAGGATTTAAGGAAAGGGCTTCTCACAAACTCTTAGATCAAACAGTTCTCTTTTACGAACAACCAATATTAAAATATTTATATGAAAAGGTGTTCAGCACAGTGTTATAAATAATAACAATCAAATGAAAATAACAAGAATACAGAAGACTGGTGTAACAGATTTAAAATAGTCAACTGTTATGGAATACCATGCGGCATGAAAAAGTATGTTTTCACAACTTGAGGAATTATTCATAATAATGTCTATTGAGTTTTAATGTAACAAATCAAAGTATTTTGTGTACAATGGTATATAAACATTCACAGGAAGGGAAAAAAAGACCACAAAGAAATAATATATTGCAAGAAAAATAGACAAATCATTTTCATTGAAAACTCCTGAGTACTGAGATCACATAAAATATTTATTTTCTTCTGTATGCTTTCATGATTTTTTTCACATTTCTATCAACACAAACATATTATTTTTATATTCAGAAAACAACAAATGTTCCAAACAAATAATCTAAATTTTAAAGTTCTGCTCTGCAATAAGGACTATAATCTGGAATATGACTTTAATTAGATTGATGACATTTATAATGAGAATGATGATGAATATAAAGATTGATTGTTGAATACATCTGGCATAAATATTTCAGTAGCCTCATTCTTATTCTTACACCAAGCAATATAAAAGTAGCAACAAATAAGTGATTGCATTTGGTTCATCATGAATACACAGAGCTACAGGTACAAATGAGCTGTAGGTACAAATGCTCACAGGAAAAGGTCAAAGTTCATCACTCAGAAAGATTTCTGTTTAGCTTTAACTTTTATTATTAACGTTGATACAAACAAATCTCAGAGTTTACAGTAATTTTATGTTTTGTGGCCTATGTATGAGGTGTGATCAAAATACACAATTTTGAACAAAAATATTAAAATAGTAAGACATAATGACACTAATCCCCCTCCAACTACTCTCTCTCACTAGCAACACTCTTATCCCATTGTTTTTTGCCACTTTCTAAAGCAGTTCTGGAAGTCTTCTTTTCTGAGTGTCTTTGCAAGATGTGATTAAACATCACACTGAACGAACGCTGCAGCCTAGTGCCAACAAATGGAAAGGCAGGCTCCTAAAAACATTACAGTGTATCCTCATCCACTTACGCAGAAGATGTGGCACTGTGCCACTTCTGGATCTTCTTTAAAGTCAAAATAACCATGGAAGGTATATTTGGAATCCATTCAAAAGATCTAGACCAACGTGGCAGAGTATCTAAAGATACTCACGAAAGAAGACTTCAGAACTGCTTCAGAAAATGTGAAGACAATGGCTAAGTGTGTTTGAAGGTCAGAATATTGAAGGGAATTGACATTTTATACTATAATACATTTAAAAAATTTAAACATTTACCATGCTTTTTAAAATCACTGCATATATTTATATAAGTATTTAAATTTAAATAGTCTTTAACATTTTAATAACTTACTATCAAAGGGAATAAAACAAGGACTTCAAAAATTTAAACCAAAGAATACGGCACTGAAGAAATGGACTGACAATAATCTACACAGTTATTATTAGGTCTGTGTGAAAAGTGCCTCTTAAAGTATTTTATTACTAAATAAGACACTGGGCTATAATATTTAACACAGAGACATTAAAATATCATTTAAATGTTATTTAATTTTTGATTAAAAGAAAAGAACAAAGATCTTAAGCTTATGGGACATCTAGGAGAAAATAAAATTCTAAAACTTGTAATTCAACTTTATAATTTTCTGACAGGTCATAAGCAAGTACAATCCAAGCTATAAAGGTCATCTTAATGCAATGAGACGCAGTACTAAAGACTACATATTTGTATTTGTTTTATACACTGAAACAGTATTATCAACCCAAAACCATGCTGGGATAGAGGTTGGGAGAAAACTTGTCTCACAAGTACAGCTGTGACTGAGATACTCTTCACTCCCAGGATGGAAAATTTTAGTTATTGTTGGGACTAAATATCATTGGATATGGTGCCACGGGTCTTCCCTCATTGTATTAGGGAGACCTCGATTAGGTGACAAGAATTTTTTCACAACCAATATTCCTAATTTTTTTTTCTAACAAGGGGGGTATGTTCTCTGGGCTCTGCAAACCACTGCAAAAGTGAAGGCATGAAAACACTGCTCAAGTGTAAACCAGGGGTCAGTGAACAGCAGATGCTCAAAGCCAGAACTATAAGCCTCCAATGCCTCATAGCGAAACAAGTGCACAAATGTAAACCTTGTCAGCAAAGGTTTTGGCGTAAAGGAGACAGAATGAAAAGTGAACACTGACAGATAGGAGGGCAAGAATATCTGACTATATTCACATCAGTACTTACGTATCATACCTCTGCAGTGGTGTCACTTTATTCTTATTCTTATCAACTGAACCCGTAGACAGCTGAAGAAAATTGGGATTTAATTTATATAATTCCTGAAGTAGCTTCTGTTCATACTCTTGGTGTTTACCCGCCTAATGAAAGGAGAAATTAAAACTGCAGTAGAATGCACAAAATGACTGGTACAAATATAGTTATGTTTATAATTATAATATAATATGTTTATAACTATATAGTTATAATTATTAAACATACCGTAAATAAAACACACAAAGTTTTCTCGTGAAGTCAGAGAAAACTACAAGGATGAAAGTTACAAAACTTATACCAGCAAAAATTATTCCAACAAAATTATATATATAAAATATACATACATATATATCATAAATTAAGACATTTCATTAACCTCTATTATGCAGAAAAACATTAAGGAGAGAATAATTTCCTTATCCATAAAAACTAAAGGTCCATTTTAGACCTGCCTGCAAGTTTTTCATGTAATTAAGTCTTTTAATAGGTTAATAATTGAGTTTCTGAAGATCACCCAAAATTTATCAGTTGACCCTCTGTTTTCTTTAGAAATTAACATTTTAAGTAATAATTTCTATAGTCTTCATTATCTTGGTGGTAACTAAAAATTACTTGAATTTGTATTTTTTTTTTTTTTTTTTTTTTTTTTTTTTTTTTTTGCTTTTTGAGACAGGGTCTCGCTTTGTAGTTCAGGCTAGCCCTGAGCTCACTATGGTGCCCAGGCAAGCCACTGCGAACTCAGCCATCCTCCTGTCTCTGCCTCCTGAGCACTGGGATTACAGACGTGAGTCACTACGCCCGGCATTGTGGTATGCAGCGTTGATTGTTGGTGGGCGTGTCTCCACACCCAGCATTATACGTGGTTACTGGGGAATTTGTTTTTATTCCCTTTTCCCTTCAACAGGAATGACATAAAAACTAAAGTTTTTTAAAATTGAATTCTTTATTGGTACATTTTAAGTACAGCTAAAATTAAAGTATTTTAAATTTTGGACCAAGAGTCAGCAGTTTATCAGTACATGCTTGTTTTTGCAAATTAAATTTTACTGAGACACAATTATGCTCATTCATTTATATACCTTGGCTGACTTCTTACTACAAAAGACACTCTTTTATACACTCTTTAGATACTTTCAGGCACTCTTTTGGACTGTCCCTTTAGTGTTGCAAGGAGACAATGGCATAGTTGTGACACAGATTACACACCTAGAAATTCTAAGGAAGTGGCCCTTTGCAGAAAGATTTGTAGACTCCACTCTACACATAAAGAGAAAACACTATTTACCACAGATGAGCAGCTGTGTATGTGAAAGGAGTATCACAAATGTTGTGGGAGAAATCAGGCAAAAATTGACATTGAAGCTAATTAGACATAAGGATCACTGATCATGAAATTAGTTTGAGTAACTTTTTGCTTTCTGCATGTATATAATGACTGCAAGGACATTTTTACTTATGTTCAGGGATCTTTATTACTTTAAAATTCTGATTAAACGTATGCCAAAAGCAGAACAGCAGAGGTTAAAACAGAAACAAAATAACAAAAAGTGCAGACACTCTCATTTAACTGAGCAGTTAGGTGCTGTGTACTGTATTAAACACCGTCCTTGCTCTGAGAGGTCACTTGTTCACTTTAGCCACATCTGTAAATATGTCCTAAAATTTGAGCTCACTATGTAGGCCAGACAAGCCTCAAACTCAGTAATCCTCCTGCCTCTGCCTCCCAAGAGAGTGATGGGATTATAGGCATGAGTCACTATGATCCCATTGAGGTATGTGGTACTGATTGCTGGTGGGTGTGAGTCACCACACCCAGTACTGTTGTATGTGCTTACTGGAGTTCGGACCAGGAACCTTGGGCTTGCTAGGCAGGTGACTAGAACCACTGAACTAAATCTCCAGCCCGACTTTCTAATTTTTGTCATGATATGATTTACTCAAATTTCCTTCTTCTACTAACAAAGTGTTTTAAGAAAGAAAAGCTCTTTCAAAGTAGTTTTTAAATTCAAGGAAAGAAGAGCACACAACAATATGAAAAGAAACTTAAGAAAAAAATGTGTATTTCAATGTGGATTTTCTATGTGTGTGCAATTCTGGGAACTGAACCCAGGGCCTTTGCGCTGAATTACATCTCCAGCCCTTTCATTTTTTTGTTTAGGATAAGAGTCTCACCGAATTGCTACGTTGGTTAGGCTGGGTTAAACTCACAACAGTCCTTCCTTGGCCACCCAGAGTACTGGGATTACAAGTGTGTGGTACCATTCTTGGCCAGATTTTACATTTTGAAAATACGAGAAGGCCTGACAATTCCTACTTTAGTTCTTACTGAAGTACTGACTTCAGAAGATGTTTTGACTATCTTTAGCTACAAAAAGCTCAATATGATATTCAAGTAACTCTATGGGGGAAGTTAATAATGACAGCTTAAATTACATTACACATAAACTTCAAATTACTGCCCATTTATCTATCTATCTATCTATCTATCTATCTATCTATCTATCTATCTATCTATCTATCTATCTATCTATCTATCTATCTATCTATTTATTAAGACAGGGTCTTGCTTTGTAGTTCAGGCTGGCCCTGAGCTCACTATGTAGCCAAGGCAAGCCTTGAACTCTGCAATCCTCCTGTCTCTGCCTCCCGAGTGCTGGGATTACAGGCGTGAGCCACCACGCCTGGCTACTGCCCATATATTTTTCAGTAATACTTTAAATGAGATCACTCTGGGCTTGAAAATTCTCTGGTAGATAGAAATTTTCATTGTGATAGTGTATATGTGTAAAGTATTCTCTCCCCTAGTTAAAATTTATATTGAAATGGTACTACTCAGATTTAATTCAAGAGAGTTTCAGCTGAAAAACAAAATATATTTGCTGAACAAGTAAGAAATTAGTGACTCATCTGTCCCTGGTAGATATCAGATGGACCTTACTTAACACTGTTTTTGACCATAAGGCTCGGTGTCAAGAGACTCCAATATATTATAATGGGATTTTTTTTTTTTTTGGTGCTAACTACCAGTCAAAAAAAGGTAGTCTTTCATTTTGTTTAACAGTATGCTCTTAATGGAGCCCATACTTGCCTTTCTAGTTTGACTTAGAGAAAGATTGGTCAGTGCCCCCCACCTTCTAAGTGGGAAGTATTTCTGCAAAAGTCCACAGCAACAATATGAAGTTCTCAGCTATAAAAGGGAAGGACAGCACTGTGCTTTGGTATAATCCTCATTTAATATAGCATATGGTCAACAATTTTACTTGTAAAAATATGCTAATACAATGAATTAAAAGGAAACAGAAAAGAGGAAACATAATAGATACAAGATATTAAGTATTTAATTTATAGGATACTGACAGTGGACACTTTCATGGGAAAATCATTTTATAAAACTATTACTTAATCAGTATCACTAGACAGAAGTATTTTCTAGTTTATAAAAAGTAGAGATGGGGGTTAAAAAAAACCCCAATTTCAATATTCTACTTGGCTTTCATTTTGATGACATACCTCTTAAAAAAGCATTTCCCAAAGTATTTTCTTTGGTCAGCTGAGTTCTGGTTGTACATCCTCCATTGTGAATATATGTTAGCATATTAAAGGCTGAGAGGTCTCATTTATCTTCATTTATCTAGCACTTTCATACTTAGCTGACCACAGACCCATCTATACCCTACAGAACTGATACTTCATACAATGTAATGTTTAGAAAACGCAACTTTAAAGTAGTATCAGTTTTCAAAAAGCCAAATTCATAGTTTTTATGCTTGCTATTTTAACTTATAAAGAAAAAGGTATTCCTTCTTACATAGAATTGATAATTCACAGAACTTTACTACCTGCATTTCCTCTTTTGTGAAGCTGGCTGCCTCATCCCCCAGTTCATGGAGATACATGCAGTCAGGCTTTGGACACTGCATATTCTTTAAGAAGTAACTGCAGTATTTCGTTGTACCTAGAGATGCCTGCAAGAAGAGAGGGGAAAAAGACAACTCAAAGTGTGAACTGATATCACAGCAAGATTCTCCATGTTTACTATGTTTATTTTACCTAAAATAAGGCACAGATATGATAACATAAGGCAGAGAACACTAAGGAATCAAACTATTCCTAATAGAATTTATTATAAATGACATTACTTAGAAGAACTAAGGAAAATATCTCAGTCTATGATTTCTAGAACCTAACAAAATCTTGCCTAGGCAACATGAGACTAAAATCTGCTCCAAGGTACCAGTGGCAGAAGGGGAATTTCTTTTTGTCATTATGTCTTCTTCCTTTCACTGACAAAAACCACTGTTTGATGTGACCCTTCAGTCAACTCTGGACAGGTATTTAATGAAAACAAATGAAAAACATTACCTAGTTCGGAGAAGAAGATAATGATTGCATTTTCACAAAATAAGATGTATGTAAAAACAGGAGATTTTTAGATTACCTAGTACAATGAGTGTACTTATTCCTGCCTAATGAAAGAGGAGCCTGTAAATCAGCAG
Organism: Thryonomys swinderianus; assembly: GCA_004025085.1. Classification (NCBI taxonomy): domain Eukaryota; kingdom Metazoa; phylum Chordata; class Mammalia; order Rodentia; family Thryonomyidae; genus Thryonomys; species Thryonomys swinderianus. The sequence continues at coordinate 504 of PVIC010017402.1, read as the reverse complement.
TAAACAGATCAGCTGTCATAGGCAGGTATGGCTGACTTAGAAGCAATCTTCAAACGAACTGTTTTTAAAGTTCTTATGTAAATCTAGACTTTCCTCTACTGACATCTTACCCTCCCCCCTTAAAAGACAAAAATCAAGAGGAGCATATTACCTTCAGTGTTCTGCCATCTACTACTACATTGTTGACACACTGTATGGCTCTGAGAGCATCTTCTGACCGGATGTAGGTTACGTAAGCACTGGCACTCGGACCCTATAGTGAAAAATTCCCACCCTGCAGTTATTGGTTTCAAATGACAAATACTGAAAAATAAAATTTTCTTGCAATCTGCTTATACAATTCTGAAAGGCTTTATTACTACTGCTCTTAATAATAATGACTAATTAGAAGCTGTTAAGTGATTGAGTACTCACTAAGTAATTTAAAAGTAATCACAGTTGATCTCATCCTAAATAGATTACAACTAATGAATAAAGTGTCATCTTTGGCCTGGCATGTATTTT
>PVIC010017401.1:0-32726 GCA_004025085.1 Thryonomys swinderianus | reverse complement strand
TGATGAGGGGAAGGAATAAATATGATACAGAAAGAAAATAAAAGAGCATGTATAAAGGGGGGAGGAGGGGGGAGTGGGTAGGGATATGGGTAAAAATGAGAATTAACTTGTGGCATATACTGGTATAAATTTCCCAATGTTATATGTGATTTTGAGATGTATATAAATTGTACCAATAAAGAATTCAATTAAAAAAAAACAGCACTATAAGTTTCAAGATGAGGCTCTAGCTCTTATGCAGTAGGCCTATGAACTGGACACAGTTTAGCATATTTTCTCAAGGTTCTACTTGCAGTCCTTAAGGAGCTCATAGTTTAGAGATGAAAAGACTTTCTAAAATGCTCTGAAAACTGAATTGCTATGTAAAAAGCTGATGAATAAACAGTAAATATCTATATTATGCCTAATATTCACCATTATGAATAACTATCACTGCTGTATTATCTCCCTCCAGGAAGTTTGATTTTATGCAAAGAAAATATCAGATTTTGATATTGTGGTATCACATTTCACCCATAATGTGTATTTTAATCCTCCTCTACTCTGTAAATTTTCTAAGAATTGGGAATTCTAGTGAATAAAATAAGGCATGAATGCTAAGGTGTATATGGTATTTCAATAACTCTATTGATAAATTATTCCATATCAACACCTTACAGCTGGGTATGGCACTGCACATACTATTAGTGTTCAAGAAGCTGAGTGAGGCAGAAGGACTAGGAGTTGGGAGGCTAGCCTGAGCTAAACAGTAAGATCCTGTCTTAAAAATAAAACAACCACTCTAAAGTTATCTCTTATGTTCTTATCTACAGCAAAACAAATGAGAAAAATTTCTTGAACCTTTTTCAACTGTGACTCCATTTTGAGACATTCTTCTTTCTTTTGTTCCAGAGCAATCTCTAGTGTCTTTAGCCTTGAGTCCTTTTTCAGTCCTGAGGAAGCCAGAGAAGAAGCATGCTCTTTCAAATCCAAAAGTGAAGCCTAAAAGTAGGAAGACACATCTAGACTGAATATTAAATAAATACTAAATAAAATTTCTTTTTAAAAATTTATTATAATGGTGGCTTACAGTATCTTTTCATTTCAACAATATTCATGAACTAGAAAATAGTACTAGCTTAAATTTTTGAATACAAATTAAAATAACATCAATAAGAAAATGTACATGTCTACTCAAAAGTGATAAGCACCTACCTTCACAGGCACATAGAAAAACTGAAATACTATTAGCAGTAATCACTGCATTTTACTTGGCAAGTCCCACAAATGCATGTAATGTCTCATCTAAGCCTGTTTTTATTTCATTGACTGTGTGTAGTGGGTGCATAGGAGGCAGTCTTAGCACTTCACTGTTTCTACTATACACACACACATTTCCATGATTATAAAGCCCATGCTTGAGCACAATCAAGATATAAAATATGGAAATCACACAATGATGTTAAAAGTTTATGATCTTACAGGACCACATTACTAGCTCTCAGAGCCATATACAGCCTCAAAATTGCTGGCAGGACACACTTTACCATAAGGAATTCACCAAAAACCTGCTATAAGATATTAAGGAAATCTACCATCTTATTTTTATGGGCATTATGCAAACACCAACAATATATATACACAATCCAATGACTAAGCAAATCAAATAATTCCATTTTAGTGATCTTAACCTCTTTCTCTGAGAGATCGCCTTGCAATAGACTGACTTTTTCCTTCAGGTCTTTAAGATCTTTTTTATAGTTATCAATTTCTTCTTGCTTCTCTCGCTCATCTCTGTCCCTCTGTTCCTTTAACCGTTCAATCGTTCGCTCCTAATAAGAAAACACATCAACATATAATGAAATTCCTTTTTGTACTTAAGTGATTGTAATTCTGCTTTCAACTGATAAAATCTGATACTTTTATTCTCTATTCAAAAGTCAATGACCCGTTGTTAAAAGAAATCACAAGAATTGGTCTTTCTTACCTACCTTGCTGATTTAATAAAAAATACTTTTTTTTTTAAATCCCAAAGGCCCTTTTCTTATAGTCTCAAATATCATAAGACTACACACTCTGTTGGAATACTCCATTTTACATTTAATTCCTAAGTAAGTATTTCTTTATAATGCATATATTGCCTATAAAACAATAAAAATAACTCACAAATCACCCCCCCCAAAATAAGAAGGGAGAAGATTTGATGTGTTAAACTGAAAATATAAAGGAAAATAATTTTTAAAAATCACTACAAATGCTTTCCAGTCAACAGATACTCAGAAAGTTTAAAAGTTGAAGCAATTTAAGTATGTTTTGGATATTATTTTTACATATATTCAGGGAGTAAATCTTGATCTTGGCAGGTAACTGAAAGCATTCTGAGGCCAAGAGATTTAAAGAACACTGATCCCATTCCTTTAAAAAAAAAATCAACTAAGGGGCCGGAATTTAGCTCAGTGGTTCCGGCACCTGCCTCGCAAGCGCAAGGTCCTGAGTTTGATCCTGGTGACCACATAGAATGCTGGGCGTGGTGACTCACACCCAATCAATACCACATACCACAGTGCCAGGCGTGGTGGCTCACGCCTGTAATCCCAGCACTCGGGAGGCAGAGACAGGAGGATTGCTGAGTTCGCAGCGGCTTGCCTGGGCTACATAGTGAGCACAGGGCCAGCCTGAACTACAAAAAGCGAGACCCTGTCTCAAAAAAAAAAAAAAAATCAATTAAAATGTTCCAAGAAGAAAAAGAAATTCAATTGAAATGTTCCAAAAAGATTCTCTCCATCACCATTCTAAGGCATTAACAAAAGTCAATTTAGGCCATTTCCTTAGTCAACCACTCCTGAAAAATGAAGTTTGCTTATAAAGGCAAAATAAGTAGAAAATTAGTAAGCAAATTAATGAATATATATATATATATGTGATATCAAAGTACATTACTGTGTATGGTAAAGAAGAACTATATAGTCTGATACTCTATTATCTGCTGTTCCTATATCCTCACATTCTAGTTGACCAAAAATTTTATTTTTCATCAGAAAACAACAAATGAAGAATATATAGCTGATCCTTTAGCAAATTCAGCACTACCTCTGGTGTTGAATTAATCTTACCTAACAGCAAGTGCTTAAATTGGCAACCATTAAATGGACTTTCTTTTCTCTTTACATTATGTATGTCAGCAATAGTACAGAAGAGCTCTTTCCCTCGGGCCCAAAGGGATTTCTTCTGCATTCTATGTGGAATTTTAAGTTACTGAGATCCTAGAAGCAAAGTATCTGTGCAGAGCCCTGGCCAATTACTCACTTTCTCAGCAAGGGCCTCTTCCAGAGTTGTCAGGGCAGTGTCAGTATTGGTAGTGTCAGCCTGCAGGGATTTGACTCGTTCTTTTAAGCTGCTCATCTGCTTTTCCTTATCTCTAAGCTGCTCCTGAAGATTTTCAATCTGAACATGCACACATGATTAAAAAATACATTAGTAAAATGAAGAAAGGCACAATAAAAATAATTTTATTATGCATTGTAAGCAACTGTCAACAGAGAGAGATTGTATGTGCGTGTGTGTTCTAGGGAAACCATTTAACTCTGAGAGTTCAGAATTACATATATAGCCTTAAGGGCCAGAATTCCAGCTACAACAGACAAAAGGCATACACACTGATATTGACACACACATAAACCCAGATCCCTAATGAAAGAAAAGCAGCTGAAAAAAAGACCCAATGTAGTCATGGGAGAACAGATAGAGAATGCAGAGATAAACCAGGAGAAGCACTTCTAAAATGACACTGTAAATGCCATCAGTAATTCCTTCATGGTCAGTCTACAGACTATTGTAGGACAGAGGAAATAAAGATAGGTAGAAAGGACACCAGAAAACTCAATTTTTTGTATTTCTTACCGCTTTAAAACTCAGTTTTCTACTCAACTCTGCATGATATGCTAATCACTCAGACTATATCCATGATATTATGAAGTTTCTCAGACCTAAATTTACTTTGTCTATCTCATTTCCTTTCAAAACTGAGGACATCTAGGTAAGAGTAACTAATTTTCAAGGTTTCCAGGGATACTCAATTGCTAGCTTGCATAATATTTAGTTCCAGAACAGGTCTGGAACAATGCTTGGAAGTCTTTAACATGTAACCACTTGAGTTTCAGCAAAAGTAGAACCTCCTTCCTAGACAGGAGAATCGCCTCTCAAGCAGGAGCAAAGACCTCATGAGGCAGACTTCTCCCAGTCAAGCAAGAACAATCATTTCCTGGGAACCAAATTACTCTTCATACCCTAAGGATTGCTATGGAGCTATGGAAACCAAAACTGATACACTGGCCCAACTCAGCTAATCCTTAAAAGCTGGACTTATACTTTGTAAGAGCCCCTGAATCAGAGTGTACCTTCTCCTGTCACTCTAGCTGGTCTCTTTTTCCTATTCTCTCTTGCTTTTAAATAAGGTTTTTAACCCTTTCTATGCTTCACAATGATAGTCCTGAAGATTTTTCCATTGTATAAGTCTTTACTCATCAGACTAAACTGAGGTTCCCATCTACTGTTTGGAAGACTTCCTTAGACCTCATCTGATAACAAGAAAACAAAAAATATAAATGACTTAAATTTATCATTCTTATGATTGAGTAATATTCTATTTAAGAAAAACTCATACCTTCTTTATTTAGTCTCCAGTTGATGGGCATTTGGACTGTTCCCAATGTTTAGCTATTATAAACTGAGCTGCTATAAACATGGATGCACATATGTGGCTGTGGTATGATACTTTTTCTCTTTTTTTTTGAGACAGGGTCTCGCTTTGTAGTTCAAGCTGGCACTGAGCTCACTATGTAGCCCAGACAAGCTTCGAACTCAGCAATCCTCCCAATCCTCCTGTCTCTGCCTCCCGAGTGCTGGGATTACAGGCGTGAGCCACCACACCCCGCACTGTGGTATGTGGTATTGATTGCTGGTGGGCGTAGGTCTCCACGCCCAGCACTGTATGTGGTTACCAGTAATCGAACTCAGGACCTTGCACTTGCGAGGCAGGCACTGGAACCACTGAGCTAACCCTCCGGCCCCTTAGTGTTTGTGTTTTAATATTTAGGTCTCTAATCCACTTTCATTTTAGTTTGGTGCATGGTTAAAGATACCAATCTAGCTTTTATCTTTGGCTAGGAAAAAAAACTGGTTGAACCCCAGGTATTCCAGCACCATTTATTAAAAAGGCTATCTTTCCTCCATTGAGTGTGTTTGGCTCTTTTGTCAAAGATGACATGGCTTAGTATGTCTGAAGTTGTAGTTGTAGTTGTAGTTGAGTTGTAGTTGTAGCTGTTGTTCTAGTCTATTCCATTGACCCACGGGTCTGTTTCTTTGCTAGTAGCATACTCATAAGTGAAATAAATAAGACACAGATGTGTAAATACCATATTGTTTCTCTAGTATTAGAAATTAAAGGTGTAAATGAGGTCCAGAATTATGAAAGATACTGTGAAATAGGAAGAAAATTTTCAAAGAGAAAAGGGAAAGAGGAGTAGGGGAAAATAAAGAAAGAAAAGAAAAATCTTGATAGTAAAAAATAAATAAAAAACAAAGCTTATGTATATAGGGGTTTTGGGGTAGCAGGGTGGGCACAGGAAAGGGCTCAAAATGTCATATATATGTATCAATCCCCCAAAATGAATGTAATCACTCTGTTACACAAATATAAATCTTCAATTCTTCCCTACATTCATTAAAAGCCCAAAAAATTACATTGTAACAGGTTCAAAATTATGTTGTTAGAAGTAGTAAATATAATCCACTAACTAGTTTTCAATTACAGTTCCTGACTTAGGAATTTTGAGTTGTAAACTTTCACAAGTATAATGTGTAAGACTCACTCTTTTGGCTTACAAACAAATCTGACTTACTAACAATTCTCCTGAAATGAAACTCAATCATAAGTTGGGAATTTACTGAATAGTACACCTTAGGATTTGTACATTATGTATTTATTCAAGGGCCGTATTCTCTCAGGGTCATTTCAAATGCCTCCACGATAATGTTGTCAAGATAAGTTTCTACATTCCTCTATCTGAAACCACTAACGGTATTTAAAAACAAATAACTTTATCCCATCATTGCAAATCTAGTGTTAACATAAAAATGTCAACATCATGTACTACATACCACATCAGGTGATGGTTCCTGAGAAACATGAAATTAATATATAATATAGTAATTCTACTCTTAGGCACACATTCATGAGAAATGAAAACATAATAAAAAACTTCTAGTTGAATGGTCCCAGAAACATTTTTCATAAGAGCTAAACAATAGAAACAATCGAAATATCTATCAACTGCTAAATACATATGCAAATTATAGTATACCCATTTCAGTGGAAAATTATTTAGCCATAAGAAATAATGAAGTATTAATGCCTGCTACAAATTAGTCAGATCTTGAAGACATGTTCAATAAAAGAAACCAGACACAAAATGGCACATATTATATAATTACACTGTATGAAATTTCCACAACAGTCAGATCCACAGAGACAAAAAGCAGAGATGAGGGCTTGTGACTGCCAACAGGTTTCAGTTTCTTTCTGGAATGATGAAAATGTTCTAGAATTGGACAGTAGTAGTGGCTGCAGTAACATGGTAAATACATTAAAAACCACTGAATCAAAGAGTTTAAAAAGGTAAGTTTTAGGGTATGTGAATTACATTTCAATTTGAAACACAATCTATTCAATTAACTCCTCAGCACCACCTTAAGGCAGTGTTCATCAGTAAAGTGAAATCGGCTGAAGCCTGGGATGTATACTGCTTGTATTCGCCAAAAAAAAAACCACAAACAAATTTACTGGTTTATCTGTTCTTCATCAACTGACAAACATTTTGGCATTCCATGTATCATCTACACACATCATCAGACTAATTATCCTCAAAGACAGTCTTTTTAGAAAGGTGATCTTACTATTTTGCTTACTAAATTTTCAAGTTTTTATGTGCTCCTGCTCCCTGCCTAAAGTGGACTTCCAAAATAAAGACGTAGCGTTCATTCACCACCTATTGTTAGTCTTCTCCCTTTCTACCTTCTGTACTCTTTCCTTTGAATTATTTTCATATCCTAAGGTAATTTCCAAATTGAGTAAATTAATTCTAAACTGTTCAGAATCCCTTTCTGGTTTGGCTTCTGTTGGAAGCATTGAGTAAATAGTAGAAATACTATAAATTACATACAGGAACATGGCACAGTACAAAATAGTCCTCTTCTTTTCTGATTTATAAGTCTACAATACCAAGAAACACTAGAAAGAAGAATAAGAATTTTATCACCACTCCACACAAAATATCTAATCTTTACATCTTCGATTCCTTTATCTAACATTCTTATTCAACTGAACCAGGTATTTTTCAAAAATGGTTTATGGACTTTCCCCTCACATCTCTTCTGCAATGTCATTTTCCCACTGCCTCCCTAGGAGGAGAAATGCATTTTGGACATGCCAAGAATCATAGTCATATTTACCATGATCTACAGAATAAAGAAGTAACTTCTGCTACTTCCAAGCCACTGCCCTTAACCAGCCAAGCAGCTTCTACTTGTACATCTGTCTGGAAACCAGCTTCAACATCATGACTGTGACAATGCTGCCAAGTGCACACTGGGCATGTGCAAAAGCCTTATGGCAAAAGACAGCAGGAAAACAGATACCAAGGAACACATTTAAATATATGCAAATGAATTTAGCTTGGTAGATGATCATCTAATGAGTTTTACCCCAGGTGATACCACAGAAATCAGACACCAACTGCCCAAATAGCCAAATTCCTGATTAATAAAGAAAGGAACAAAAGAAAATGTTTATACTTCTTTTTTTTTTTTTTTTTGGCAGTACCAGGGATCGAACTCAGGCCCTTATACATCAAATGTAGGCTTGGTACCACTTGGGCTAAATCTCCAACCCTAATGTTTTTATACCTCTAAGTGACAGTATTATAGGCATATAAGTTACACAGAAATAAATATATGAGCAGAGAGGGACTGGGCTCTCAAGGAATTCAGCAGAAAAAATAGACATCAGAATTGTGGCTGGAGGTGCATCTGAGGAAGGCTAGGCCCAAGATAAACATGTAATGGCCACCATAAGGTCTAAAGGTAAAATGTGAATATTCACTGCTCTCAGTACAAGATTTTACTTTATTAATGCAAAAGGAATATGGGGATATTTCTTTAGGTCTGTAGAGTTACTTGGGCACAGCCTTTTTAAAATTATGTTTTAAAATTATACAAAGGGAAAAAAGTCCCGGTTCATAAAGTTTGAAGATTTTTGTTACTCTTACTGAAACACACTGATGTTTCCATTATTGAAGGTCAAATTCCTATAATTATTTAATTAAATTTCCCTAAGACTTGTCATGGTTATCAGTGTTTGACATGGCTTTGGAAAGCTCTTAATTCTTCCTGGTTTTTCAACTTTGTTTAGAGTGATGTTACAGTTTTTATTTGGCATTCAAAGCCAAAGTCAGCTCTTAATTCTGACTTCATGGATACTGTTGGGCAATGTATAGTGTATGGTGTGCACACCTGTCCATTCTAGCAGGTTTTTAAAAAGATGCTGTGCTCAGGCTGGAGATTTAGCTCAGTGGTTCCACTGTCTGCCTAGCAAGTGCAAGGTCCCTGATTCGATCCCCAGTAACCACATGCAACAATACCAGGGGTGGTGATTCATGCCCAACAGCAATCAGTACCACATACCACAGTTCCAGGCATGGTAGCTCACACCTGTAACAGCAGCACTCAGGAGGCAGAGGCAGGAAGATTGCTGAGTTTGAGGCTTGCTTAGGCTACATAATAGTGAGCTCAAGGCCAGCCTGAATTACAAAGTGAGAACCTGTCTCAAAAAAAAAAAAAAAAAGATGCTGTGCTGTAAAATACTGTCCTATTTGCTATATCCTGATACAGTATAGTTTTTCCCTTTTCATTTGATTAAAAACATGGCACTAAATGACAAAAAAAAAAAAAAAAAAAACACCAAAATGCAATGCCCAGGTCTATATGCCTCCCTAAGGGAAAAACAGTTACTTGAGATTATAACTAGTACCGCCTAGAACAGCGATGGTTAAGTCTTTTCAGAACTTTCAATGATAACATATAGTCTACTATGGCAAAGGTGCCAAAGGTCCACCACTGTTGACCTAAGCCTGTAAGTCTAGACAGGCATTAGTCACTGAGGTGGGTGGGTAGAAAGAGGATCTGGACCTATCCCTTCCCCAAAATTCCTTTGTTCTTTCCAAGTGTCTGTACTACACGAGTTGTTTCCCTATTGGTTTGGATGAATATTAGCTAAGCAGCTATACTTGTAATCCTACAGGTTGGTTGTAGTTTGGCACACCTTGTCTTTGTTGTATAAATTACTCATGACAAAGGGCCTCAGTGACAATCCATTTTAGGGACCCTCCTGCCTCTCAGGAACTATCTCTCAATAAACTTTTTGCATTCTTAACTTTCACTGTTCCTTGGAACTTATTCTTCAATTTTGGGGGACATGAACTCTACATATCTAACATTTAGCAGGTTGGGAACTATATTTCTCCTATATCAATAGGGACAGTAGTGATGCAGCAACAGATTTTTCTCTACCTACTAGAAAATAATCCTATTGCTGTTTAATCAGTAATATCTGAGGTATATTATTTCTAGATTATCAGAACACAAGAGTAAGGAAATTTTTTAGTGGTGCATCAGGGAAGTTTAATTTGTTTTTTGGAGATGGTGTGTTCTGTAAGAACTGTAGAAGAGATGCTGCTAAGGAATACAATTTAAAGGTTTATTTTATGACAAAGTAAAGTAAAAGTCTCCCTTCTCTTAGAGAATAATTATTTAATCATAATAAATGGCACTTCTGTAAGATCAGTGTCATTTAAAGACAGCAAACTATTGACACACTGGAAGTTATATCAGACTCTACTTCATGAGGTTAACTTACAAATGTGGGCCAATACTGCATGAAGGGATTTCACATGCAGTATATTTTATCAGCTAAGAGAAAAAATATCATCATCAATCAGATTGCATTCACTATGCAGTTTCTTCAATAAAATATTTCAAGAAGTAACTATACATATTCCCCATCAAAAAAAAAGAAACTGAAGTATATTCCATTTAACAATTATACATACAAGACAGAAAAATAAGGGGGAAAATTATAATACCTAAGTAAATTAATTCAGATTTAACTTCAATAGGGCCTGACTTGATCTCTCCTAATTTTGCCTGGTAACAGCTGGTTGAGACTACAAAATAATAGTATTTAGAAAAGATTAGGATTCATCCTTATTTTAAATAGCACTTTTTAAACAAAAAATTTTCCCTAATAAATTAGTAAATAACGACTTTAATGAAAAAAATACATTTTTCTATTGTGTGATATGGAAAATTGAAGAAATTAACAACTGCCTCCCCCAAACCTCACAGAAAATAAATAAAATACAATAACATATCTACTCTGACATTTTACCAAAAAGAAAATAACAGAAGAGACTTACAGAACCAACATAGGACAAAAACACTCTTTAACAGCCCCAGGTGTAGTGGCTCACGCCTGTAATCCCAGCACTCGGGAAGCAGAGGCAATAGGATTGCTGAGTTCCAGGCTTGCCTGGGCTACATAGTGAGCTCAGAGCCAGCCTGAACTACAAAGCAAGACCCTGTCTCAAAAAAAAAAAAAAAAAAAAAAAAAAAACCACTCTTTAAACACCATTTATAAATCATTTTATTGTTGTTGTTAAATCTAATACTTTAGGGCTGGAGATTTAGCTCAGTGGTTCCGGCACCTGTCTCGCAAGCCCAAGATCCTGAGTTGGATCTCCAGTAACCACATACAATGCTGGGCGTGGTGACTCACACCCACCAGCAATCAATACCACATACCACAGTGCCGGGCGTGGTGGCTCAAACCTGTAATCCTAGCACTCCAGAGGCAGAGACAGGAGGATTGCTGAGTTCAAGGCTTGCCTGGGCTTACATAGTGAGCTCAGGGTCAGCCTGAACTACAAAGTGAGACCCTGTCTCAAAAAAAAAAATCTAATACTCTAAATTTCAACACCGAGGCAATGGGAGAAGCAAGGAAGACAAAATAAACTAGCTGCAGGAAGCACAGAACAGACAGCTGGCAGCATCTGTGTAAGCATATTAAAAACTCCAGGCTATGTTATCACTTAAAATCAATCAAGTAAAAAGTTTTACAGTCTTAACACAGACTCTGAATGTACCTCAGTCTCAAATGTTCACTTAATTTTCCAGGTCACTACTTTATTATAAAGATAAGAAATTTGCTGTAACACAAAACTACCTCAAATCATAAGAGAAAATCCTGGAAAGGAGAATTACAATATTAATCCCATTGTACAGCAAGCCTGGCTATCCACATTGTCTCACTGCATTCTCTAAACACAGCTTATTCTAGTGTATACACTGGACTATCAGTATGGGTAGTAGTGGCCCATTCATGGGACTTACAACCTAGCCATTACCACTAATATCCATCACTGTGCTCAGAAAAAAAAATTTTCTAATTACTGTATTGCTTAAATATATAATTATAAACAGCATTTACAAAAGAAATAGAGACCACAGATTCCAAAGAAGAAGAAAAGGATAAGAGTTACTATGTGTTTCTTCCTCATGGAATAAGGGTATGAATTAAGAAGCAAAGTTGGTTAAATATTATACAGAATTAAGTCATCTCTCCAAGGATACCTAGAGTTCCATCTGAAAAGTTAAACTGTAATATTACCCCATAATATTCGCACATTAGATAAATTTCTAATGTTTCTAGCTGAGAATACCAGGCCTAGAAAAAAACACTGAATTTTGTTTCCTAAACAAAATAAAAGCATAATAGAGATAATTACATTCACTTTATTGTAAAAACTAAATAAAATTTTTCTACAGACTTAGTAATTTCAAAGTTCAAAATAAGAAAGAAAAGATATTCATAAGCAGAGTTTTAAATTTTTTAGTGTATACATTATAAAATCTCTGCAGAACAGAAGTGAAATCCCAGGGCATGACACACCAGAAAGGAACCCTCTCCCTTATTAGTCACACTGCTCAATCCACTTAGAATAAATGTCCTAGCCTCTCTTCTATCTCCCAGGCACATTTTCATTTATCTTTTAATACTCAGCAACTCTGACTTCATGAAACTCCTTTCACTGACAGTCAAATATAACTCTGCTTTTTGCTCTATAGTATCTTTATTCATCCCCACATATCTGAACTCTTGAGAGCACAGACTACATCTATTTGTCCTTTTACTTAGCTCGCTGCTTATGGTAGTATTAGAGGAAGGGTCCATGCTAACCTATGAATGAATGAGGACAATTTAGAAAACCTTGGAAAACTGAAGAGAATGCAAAAAGATAATTATGAGTGGACAACTATGAATGTAGTCAGTAAGGAAAAAAAGAAAACAGGAAAAAACTGTTTATTATACTGCATACAAATACACTGCTTAGAAAGCTAAGAAATATGTGTTGGTGGTAATCTTAGAAAAGTCTGAAATAGCTGAGTATGTGTCTGGCTTCCCATCTAGGCATCACTTTAAGAAGGACTTTTACAGAAAGATTTTTGTTACTGAGTCAGATCTTTAAGACAGATTTATAAGGTAAGGCTCTGAATGAAGGACACAGATAAAAGACAGGGACACGGATTTATAAAAATGCTACAACTGCAAACAAACTAGGCTTGAGGCAGAAGATTAGGGTGTGGCAAAGCTGGTTGGTGTAGGAGGCTGTGATCTTAACTACAAGATGCCAGACACATGCACAGAACAGTTCTGAAAGTCTTGTACATAAACTTCTCTCAAGAATTCCAGAAGATTTTCAATAGGATGGCCTAGACCTATGTCAGCCTGAGACACAGGATCCTATCAACTGTGTCTCAGGACCCCATGTACAAGTTCTCACAGGTTTCCTCAAGATTTGGATAATATAAAGGATACCCCAATGCCAAGAAGAGCTTTCTATTGTAACTCTGTATACTTTTACTTTTGCTTTTACTCTCTTTTCCTCTATACTTGGCCCAACCATACTTTTCAAAACCAGTTTCTCTCTCACTCTTCACTTTTATTTCTTGAATAAATTTGGCCACAGCTTTTTATTCATTTTGTTCAATTCTTCCTTCAAGACAGAATATGAGATCTAACTCTACATGGAGAGGGGAGCAACCCAGAGAACCCACTGACATTAGTCAGCAAGTCACTTTTAGAAGCAGGTTACCTGGTAACAGGCTTACCAAAAACAAAATACTCCAGACAGAACATTATAAAAATATTTTAGGATTTAACACTTTATTACTTACACAAAAGTGTCAAGAATACTCTCTTTAATGAAGATTCAAAAGATTCTCAAATATTTTAAATTCATAATAATGAGCTGAGTTTAGTAAATTAAAATTACAAGAATCATGCTGTGTATTTGTAGCAAATACCATTTCATAAGTTCCAAGGTGCTTTCATACACATTACATCATTTAACAAGAACCCCCTTGTGGGACCTATTATATATATTCCATATATGAAGAAAAACAGAATAGTGAGTGAGTGTCAGGGAGTAACAGGCTAAGGGGTTGGAACAGAACATTAACTACATTCTAATCATGACTCTTAAAAGTTATTCCTGGGCCGGAGATTTAGCTTAGTGGTTCTGGTGCCTGCCTCGCAAGCACAAGGTCATGAGTTCGATCCCCAGTAACCACACACAATGCTGGACATGGTGACTCACGCCCACCAGCAATCAATACCATATACCACAGTGCCAGGCATGGTGGCTCACGCCTGTGATCCCAGCACTTGGGAGGCAGAGGCAGGAGGATTGCTGAGTTCGAAGCTTGCCTGGGCCACATAGTGAGCTCAGGGCCAGCCTGAACTACAAAGTGAGAACCTGTCTCAAAAATAAATACAGGGCCGGAGGGTTAGCTCAGTGGTTCTGGTGCCTGCCTCTCAAGCACAAGGTCCTGAGTTCGATCCCCGGTAACCACATATAATGCTGGGTGTGGAGACACGCCCACCAACAATCAACACCGCATACTACAGTGCCACTACAGTGCCGGACGTGGTGGCTCACGCCTGTAATCCCAGCACTCGGGAGGCAGGGACAGGAGGATTGCTGAGTTCGCAGCGGCTTGCCTGGGCACCATAGTGAGCTCAGGGCCAGCCTGAACTACAAAGCGAGACCCTGTCTCAAAAAAAAAAAAAAAAAAAAAAAAGCAAAAAATAAATAAATAAATACATACATACACACACACACATAGTGTAAGATTCTTAATATGCACTGCCCATTTAGAATAAACATCAACATTTTCACATCAGCTGTGTACTGGCTTACAAAACCTAGAAGATGACATCAGAAATAAATTCCTATGTGAACTACAATGAAAACACCAATAGAACTCTACAACAAAAATCATCTTTGCTTACACACAAAAGGTAATCTTCACATGTGACAACTGCCTGTTAAATGTATACATTTTACTTACAATGACAGCACATGTGTGTAACTTTCTTTTTCTATGTGGCAGGTCATTCTTGTCACTTCTCTTTCTGTTTCATCAAAAGCTCCTTACTGCATTATAAAATGTGCACTTAGGCCGGGCGTGGTGGCTCACGCCTGTCATCCCAAGCACTCGGGAGGCAGAGACAGGAGGATTGCTGAGTTCGAAGCTTGCTTAGGCTACACAGTGAGCTCAGAGCCAGCCCAAACTACAAAAGCAAGACCCTGTCTCAAAAAAAAAAAAAAAATGTGCACTTAGGAAGAATATAAGGTATTAATAAAATATCAAATGTGTAATGTGTGCTTAGAATAGACATCAATATTTTCACATCAATCCAACAATCAATACCACATACCACAGTGCTGGGCGTGGTGGCTCACACCTGTAATCCCAGCACTCAGGAGGCAGAGACAGGAGGATTGCTGAGTTCGAGGCTTGCCTGGGCACCATAGTGAGCTCAGGGCCAGCCTGAACTACAAAGCGAGACCCTGTCTCAAAAAAAAAACCTAGGTGAACTACACTGTAAATACAAACAAGACCCTGACACAGAAATAATCTTTGCTTCAACTGTCACATCCAAGATAATATTCCCATATGAAAACTGCACACTCCATACACATGTGTCAGTCACACTGATGGCACATATGTTTTGCTTTCCTATCCTTTCTTGTAGGTCACAGTTGGTTCTCCTGTTGTCATAGTAGGTCTTTGGGATGCTGCGCCTGTCTTTTCACCTGACAGCTTACCAATGTGTTCCACAAATTTTTGCATAGCTCTTTGCACAGAAACATTTTGTGTTTCCTCTGCTGTATATGATCTCTTGTGAGTTCCAGTCCCAATCTTCTAAGAAAATTTTAGTTATTTTGCACTTGTTATTTTCTTTGTAAACCAACAAACTACTTATCCCATACATGTTTAGAATCAAGTAAAACACAGCCATTTGCCAATATTCTGTGTTTCAACTGACATGATAGTTGTGGTACAGCTTATCAATAATATCTACTCCATCTTTGGTTTTGCTGTAGAAAGTTTCCATCTCAGGCTTCTGTTTTGTCAATGTTTTCCTATCAATATTTCCATCATGTTGACATCAGCAGTACCATCTGTTTTTCTTTGCTATATATGAGGCCAATGTAAATCTTCCTAAAATCCAAAGATTGTACTATACAAATCTATGTTTTGAAACAGCAACATTTCATTTGGAATTTCTGCTGTTCCTATATACAGTTCCAATGCTGGTCAACTTGTGCCCTGTTAGCAAATATGACATTGACTGGAAACTGGTAAGCCAACTGTTGAACGTCACATTCTGCTTGAGTCAGGAGACAGAAGCAACTAGTCTGTTCATAACATCATTTGGTTTATTACTATTAGGACCTGATGGATGAGTTCCAGGATAAATTTCTAAACTGAAGGCATAAGTCTTCACATCTACAAGGGATAAATTTGATGCTGTATTTGACCCACTGCTTTTCAGTAAGGCTTTTAAATTCCTGCAATTACCATGAGAAATCCCTGCTAAGTACAGCAGATCTATGAACACTTTAAGTTCAGCTAATAAGGTATCACAATAAATACATTTTTGAATATGGTTATTGGTCCAGATGAAACATTTTGCTTGTATTTCAGGCTTTGTGTATGCCACAACACCTTGTAGCATTTCATCTGTTACAATTTTCCACACTGAATGGTAGTGCTGGCATTCTGTTCAACAGTTTTCACCCTTGCCAAATCTCCAATATATTTTTAGACCTCCTTCTAACACTGGATCATTATATTTGGTTGCATGCCTTTTTTGCAACATTTCAACTTGTCAAATATCCACTCACATTGCTATGTTTTTTGTTGTCTGAATCAAGGAGATCTGAATTCCCTGTGTCTGTATCGATCAATTCTTGCTCCATTTCAGTGTCACAGGAATTTTGGTTCACACAGCCAATGTCAAAATCATTATCATCACCATCATCCATGCATGAGTGTTTGGATGATTCACCTTCGATCTCCTCCAAAGTTTGAAAATCTGGTTTTTCATGTGCCATTGTACTGAACTGGGCTACCTCTTACAGAAAAATCAAAATGAAACTTTAAAAAAAAAAATCTAGATGCACAGCAGTGAGTATTTTATGGGTAAAACTTATCTACTGCTGCTTTGGAATTACTGTGTACATTTTGCTGTTTTTCTGCCAATTAAGTGAAGGCACAGATGAGATTTTGGTTTCCCCAGGTGCAGCTTCTGGGAGTCATATCCACATTCCACTAAGAAAAAAATCCATGTTTTTATAACAGAAGAATGGTGCAAGTGTATTTTTTCCCCATATGATCCTCAGGTAAACATACCCAAAACCTGTTAAATGGAGCATTATGTAGGTAAAAATCCCAGTTTGACACTGCTGCACATGGGCAAACACACCTTGTCGTTCATTGTACCAAGTGGGAAAATATAAAACTGCCTCCTGGGCCGGAGATTTAGCTCAGTGGTTCTGGCGCCTGCCTTGCAAGCACAAGGTCCTGAGTTCAATCCCGGTAACCACATACAATGCTGGATGTGGTGACTCACGCCCACCAGCAATCAATACCACATACCACAGTGCCAGGCATGGTGGCTCATGCCTGTAATCCCAGCACTCGGGAGGCAGTGACAGGAGGATTGCTGAGTTCAAGGCTTGCCTGGGCTCCATAGTGAGCTCAGGGCCAGCCTGAACTACAAAACGAGACCCTGTCTCAAAAAATAAAATAAAATAAAATAAAACTGCCTCCTATATTCCTTGGCATAGCCAGTGAGACACACAGCCAGCTACTACTACACTAAAATATAACCCCACCAATACTCCTTAACATGGATCAAACTCAGCACTTTGCACTAGTGAGGCAGGCACATCAACACTGCACTACATCCCCAGCCCCTAAAGTACAAATTTTTAGTGGTAAAGTATGGGATGGGCTGCTATAGCCAGTGTTGTGCTCTTTGTGATATGTTAATTATAGAAGCATGTTTTTTCATCCAAAACTGTCATCTTATTAATCACACAGATGATCTACACACTATATACTAAACCACTGCAGTTCCAATATAAGACAGCAGAGGTAAGAAGAATGTTAGGTCAAACTGATAATCTTCAGAAACAGTACAAAAACTACTATTGAAAGATACAGTGGAGGGCAGAGGGATGTGGAAAAAATGAGAATCAAGATGTGTCATGTGAAGATACAAATTCTCAATGTTGAATGTGATTATAATGTATGTAAAGAATGTAACAAAAAAATCAATTTAAAAAGAAAGATACAGTGGTTACTTTAAAATTTTAAACCCTGGATATGTAGCAGTTTTAGCAATCTAACTCTCAGAACAACATATCCAATTTCTCATTGTGAAAATAGAAATAGGAATGAGATGTTAAATTTGATAACATTTAGATGCAATTTGGTGATAAAAATAGGGAAGCATATCAGAAACAGGCCATTGACCTTGGAACACCTGAGCACCTTACCTTCTTCTGAAGAACATTAACTTTCCGTTCCTTCACATCCAGCATATCTTTCAGATCATGTATCTCTCCAGCTTGTGTCCCTTTCTCCTCAGCCATCTCCTGGATTTGTTTTGTCTTTTTATTCAACATAGTTTCCTTCTCTTCTAAACGCAATCGAAGAGCATCCACCTAAAAATGTAAGGTTTCTACATAAGGTTAAGTGAAAAGAAAGTTCCTTTAGAATAATGTATTAGGAGGACTTTATAAGCAGGTTGAGTTATCCCTACTTAAAGAGAAATAAAACTGGGATTCAAGGAAATTAAACAATTTATACAATGTTACAAAAGTAGAACTCAGGCGGGCCAGAGATTTAGCTCAGTGGTTCCAGCGCCTGCCTCACAAGCACAAGGCCCTGAGTTCAATCCTGGTAACCACATACAATGCTGGCATGGTGACTCATGCCCACCAGCAATCAATACCACATACTACATACCACAGTGTCGGGCGTGGTGGCTCACACCTGTAATCCCAGCACTTGAGAGGCAGAGGCATAAGGATTGCTGAGTTTGAGACTTGCCTGGGCTACATAGTGAGCCCAGGGCCAGCCTGAACTACAAAGCGAGACCGTCTCAAAAAAGAAAAAAAAAAAGTAGAACTCTGTCGCGTTCGCCTCGACCAGCAAGGAAGACAAAACCCCGTGAGAGTTCTTCCTCAAGCAGTTTATTTAGGAACCTTGAAACATCATCTGACCGGGGAGAAACGCCCACAGGCTTAAGTACCCTTAGGTTAGCCAATCTCAGTGGGCCACGTGGGCAAAGCAGATAGGCTACTCTAATGTGGAAACAGGCCTCTGGAACAGGCACAGCCAAATAAGGACTTGTTTACCACGGAGAGCGCTCGCCAGCAGACTGGCGGAAGGCGGAAACCGGCGCCATCTTTAAGGCACGGCACATCGCAGCTCTCCACAGTTCCCCCTTTTTTAACTTGAAACGAAACAGGCAAGAGTAGAGGTCTGATCCCTGGCGAGAAAGGACAGAACAACTGTCTGATACCATTTTTCCAGGGGCAGGAGAACATTGGGAGATCGGGGGAAAGGGCGGTATCAACCTGCATCAATCAGACGTGCTCTTCTCAGAGTCGCTCACTTCTGGAGCTAACTTGGAGTGCAGTGCTTTGCCTGGCAGCCTGAATGTGACAGATGATTATTTTTTCATGGCTGCGAGCCACGCTTGTGGGGAAAGTCTTTTTTCTATGGTGGCAAATGTCTGAACTATCATGGCCATGTTACGCCTTTGAGTAGACCTTATTTTGTATATGCACCACAGTCCCGCCAAGGAGACCAACACTAAAAGATCTGCCATAGCCCCCATGCCCGCCCACTCTTTCAGGTGATTTATGGTAGCACGGATCCAGGAAGACAGTCCTCTTGCCACTGAGAGGTCGACCCGAGTAGAGCTCACATGTACAATGGCCAGCCGAAGGTCTCTCATGGTCTCTTTAAAGCGGTGTGACCGATTTCCTAGAAGATGTTAAGACAACTGCCGGGACAGATTAGCGGCACGGGTGTAATTAACATACTGAAGCGAGGTCACACACAATCCTGGCATCTTCCACTCGCACCCTAACTGAGCAATTTGCCAAAGAGTATCCACCTGTTCCTGTACTAGGTCAATCCTCTGATTAACAAGCATCAGCCCCCCTCTCAATTGGGGACTAGCCGACAACTGTAGGTCCAGGGCTCCGGCCACAGTAGCTGACAAATTATTTAATGCGGCCGCGGTTTGCACCATGGCGGACATAGCTACAGCAGAAGCAGCGGCACCCACAGCAGCAATAGTGATGGCGGCAACAATCGCAGCTGTAACGCCAAAAATCCCTTTGGTGTCTGAATAAGGTCATGGCGTTAGGGGCTTCAACAGGAACAAGCACATATCTGGGCATGTGCATAGCCACAGCCGTAGTAAAGTTCTACGCATCTCAGCAAAGAGAATAAAAACATACTTGTCCACTACAATTTAAAGATTCTCTTCTTTAATAACTAGCATTACTTATCAGGAATACAGATGGGGGCCACACGCATATGGGGGTAGGACCAAAGGATGTATTCTTGCCCAAAGCATTCAGCTGAGTGGTGGTTTCAAAAGTGCTGCTAGCATTCCATATAAAGAAGCATTTCCCATGGCACCCCCTTTTAACATAACTAGGGGAGTCAGATCTGAGCAACTTTCATTAACGCCACACAAGACCCATTGATCAAAGGGATTAGAGTGTGTCTGCATATTAGGGTTTTGATATGTCCAATTATGTCCGGCAGAAGTGGCATTAAAGGAAGTACTAATATAGGGAGAAAAGGTAAAATACCCTTTAACAGCCCATGCCGCGTTATATGCTTGACATCCTGTCCATGGGGGAAGGGTATCATCCCTGACTCCTGTGCATCTAGGTGCCCAACGTGGTTGTTGAGGGATGTTGAGGTTCCCCCTTGGTCGCATAGCAGGCTAAACACCCCTCACCCAAGTCCCATTAGCTCTATCCCCACCACTTCTTGATCTATCTAACCAGGCTGCAGTCTGATTATACAGGAGGATACAGTCACCTGTCATACTAATATTTCTAACCACATGGAAACATAAGCTCCCTTTCAAGGCGATACTAAAATTTCCTTCTACAGGACTGATATCCTGATCTTCGGGGAGAAAAGGAACCCCTATCATCACTTGTATCTGATGTTTCCGAGTCTATCTCTCTACCCCTTTTTTTTTTCTGATCTCTCGGATCTCTCCTCCTGGAGGGTCTCTAAGGCCGCTTGTCCTTTCTCCACAACTTTACAGCATCTTTGATCCTCTAGGCAGCTCCGTACGAGCTTCTATACTGGCCTAACCCCCGATTTAAGTGTGCCTTGTTTCCATGCAAAATCTAAATCCTTCCCCAACTTATCCCAGCACACCATGGTTAGATTTCCTGATACCGTAAACCATGGAGTGACAGTATCACATTCACTCAGGAATCTTTCTAAGGTACTCCTTTTAATTTTAAGGTTTTTAGACAAAAGCAGCTCCTGAAGAGCCAGAAAAATTGGGTGCAACGACGAAGCGCCCATTTTAGCTTCCACTTCCCGCTACACGAAGCACTCGCTCTCAGCTTGTCACTCCGTGAGCCTGTCTTGCTCAGAACCTGAGACTTTATTGCCGCTTATTTTCGCGGTCTTCATAGTCCCACCTTACCTTGGGAACTTTCCAGCGCTGCCCTGACTGCAGGAGTTCTGAACGCTGAGGTTCCCCGTACGGGCCACCACTTGTCGCGTTCGCCTCGACCAGCAAGGAAGACACGACCCCGTGAGAGTTCTTCCTCAAGCAGTTTATTTAGGAACCTTGAAACATCTTCTGACGGGGAGAAACGCCCACAGGCTTAAGTACCCTTAGGTTAGCCAATCTCAGTGGGCCACGTGGGCAAAGCAGATAGGCTACTCTAATGTGGAAACAGGCCTCTAGAACAGGCACAGCCAAATAAGGACTTGTTTACCACGGAGAGCGCTCACCAGCAGACTGGCGGAAGGGGGAAACCGGCGCCATCTTTAAGGCGCGGCACATCGCAGCTCTCCACAGAACTCAGGCCCAGAGATTTAGCTTATTGTTTCCGGCACCTGCCAAGCAAGTGCAAGGTTCCTAGTTCGATCCCAGGTAACTACATACAACAATACTGAGCGTGGTGACTCACGCCTACCAGCAATCAGTACCACCTACCACAGTGCAGGGAGTGGTGGCTCACGCCTGTAATCCCAGCACTCGGGAAGCAGAGGCAGGAGGACTGCTGAGTTCGAGGCTTGACTGGACTACATAGTGAGCTCAGGGCCAGACTGAATTACAAAGTGAGACCCTGTCACCAAAAAAAAAAAAAAAAAAAGTAGAACTCAAAGGCTAGTTAAGGCTCCAAAGATTATCATTTTTTATTATATACCAAATGATATCAAAATAAAAGGAACAGAGATGGTATACAGGAGCTGAAAGCTTTCCTCTTAACAATATGTCCAAAATGTCAGGAAAGATTGCTGAAAGACATAACATCTGAATTGATTTTTAATGATGAACAGGAGATTACTAGAAATACAACAGAAGGCAAGGAGAAAGGGATAGTCTAAGAAGAGGAAAGAAAATTTTTAAAAACTTTGAAAGATGAAACAACATAATATATTTATAAACACTCACTTAGCATTGCTTAGCTTAAAGCAAACAAAAAAAAGCAAGAGATTCTAAGGCCTTAATTTCCAGCATGGTACTTGAATTTTATGTTGTTTGCAAACTGAAGTCTGTAAGGGAAATTCATTGTCATATTTGTATTTCAGGAAGATTGTATAGGTGGGTCATTGTAGATCTAAAGATAAAAATACCCCTTGTCTTTTGCAGAAGTTACAACCTACTAGAGGAGAAAATGGTATAAAGAGAATATATAAGTAAACTAGAGAAACTGATGCAACAGAGGTATAAAGAGTGCTTTCTTTTTTCTTTCCTCTTTCTCTTCTTTTTCTTCTTCTTCGTCCAGTTCCTCTTCTTCTTTTGGATGGTCAAAAACACTAATTTAGGGCCAGGGATTTAGCTCAGTGGTTCTGGCGTCTGCCTTGCAAGCACAAGGTCGCAAGTTCAATCCCCAGGAACCACATACTACAATATCAAGCATGATGACTCACACCCACCAGCAATTAGTACCACATACCACAATGCCAGGCATGGTGGCTCACACCTGTAATCCCAGCACTCAGGAGGCAGAGGCAGGAGGATTGCTATGAGTTCAAGGCTTGCCTGGGCTATACAGTGAGCTCACGGCCAATCTGAACTACAAAGTGAAACCCTGTCTTAAAAAAAAAAATACTAGTTTAATGAGTTTAGAAACTTGGAGTGACTCTTTACATCTTATACAAGATCTGGGACTCAACTGAGGAAATAAAAACTGCTGTAAGGTGTTCCACACTGATGACTTCTTTCAGAGCTATGTACAGTTTATTCCTCTGTCAGGCCATTCAACTGCAGTGTTTTGTGGTGGAATAATTTACTCTGAGTACTGGAAGATGTTTTGGTTCTTTCCTTCCATTCTAAGTCAGCCTCAGGATACCTGAAATAACTTTTCCACAGTAGAGTAGGATCCTTTACAAATGTATATTTCTCCTATAAAGAGGGGTACTTGTCCTGGTCTCAAGGTTCTCTAATTAGAGAATGACTCAGCTTGTGGATGTCCAACAGTTAGCTGGAGAAGCCTGAACAACCAGGAAAGAATGAGCAAAAGACTGCTGGTGAAAAAGATAACAAGAGAATACTTTGAGTGAAGATATCAAAAATAATTTGAATAGGTACTTTTTAAAACTTTTTTTAAAAGTACTTAATTTGGGGCCAGAGGGTTAGCTCAGTGGTTCCGGCGCCTGCCTCACAAGAGCAAGGATCGGAGTTCAATCCCTGGTAACCACATATAATGCTGGGGGTGGAGACTCACACCCACCAACAATCAACACCGCATACCACAATGCCGGATGTGGTGGCTCACGCCTGTAATCCCAGCACTCGGGAGGCTGAGACAGGAGGATTGCTGAGTTCACAGCGGCTTGCCTGGGCACCATAGTGAGCTCAGGGCCAGCCTGAACTACAAAGCGAGACCTTGTCTCCAAAAAGCAAAAAAAAAAAAAAAAAAAAGTACTTAATTTGAAAACGATTAAGTACTTCTGCGGCAGAATTGCTATAGCCCAAAATAGGTGGAAAGATATGTGAGAGAGGTCTAAAGACAAGGTCCTTATATCATGGAAAGCCATCAGTGGCATGCCTATGAGTGTGGATTTTACTGATAGATACAAGAGATGAAAATGAGAAAAATCAAAGATTCCAAGATTTCTGATGGAGACTGAGTTTTCACTTTTAGAAGACAGTAAGTTCTTGCTATCTTGATCTACTGACATGAAAAGTACCGCAGAAGTTTTCTTGATCATACCTGAAATACCTGATAATGACCTGAATATACCATCTGATGGGGTAGAAATCCTAAAATACCTGACTGTTTTTTAATTTTGTAGAGCTATCATAACAAAGTACCATAAACTGAGTGGCTCAAGACAACAAATGTATTTTTCTCTCACAGTTCTGGATCAAAGTGTTAACAGGGTCAAACACTCTATGAGAGTTCTAAGGAAAAATCTTTATTTGCCACTTCTTAACTTCTAAAGGTTCCTGACAATGTGTGCCCTATAGGTCCATCTGTAAAAACCTTGTTCAAATATGGTTGCATTCTGAGGTTTTGATGGACATGATTTTATGGAGGACACTACTGAACCTACCTCATCTATGTATATAAAATTCTAAATGCTAAAGCATAATAAACCTCTTTTTATATTAATAGACAATCATAAATAGGCACATATAGACAAATGTGCACACACACAAATATATAAAATCATTACAGCTCAAAATAAAGTAAATGCCCAGAATGTTATGCGTACAACAGGACTTATGCTTATCTTGCTTATTCTTTTACTTATTTCTATGACCTAGAAAACAGAGCTTTGATGACACTTAGAAGAAAGGAACAAATCTCAAGGCAACAAAAAGTAAGCCTGGAGCAAAAAGTAAAATATGAAGCCTCCACAAGTAACTGCTCTGCTCCTAGGTGATCTTCAAGCATCTCAGTGTTCTTCACAGCACACACTCTCAGGCTCTTTGGTTTCACGGCACCTCAACACTCTCAAAATTACAAAAGATTCCAAAGGGCGTTGGTTTATATGAGTCATACATTTTTTTGAATATGCTGTATTTAAAATTAGGTCTAGTTTCTTGAATAGTTGTTAATTTTGTAAATTCAAAGCTGGATATGGTGGCTCACCCTGTACTCCCAGTACTTGGGATGCTCAGACAAGACGATTTCCTTAAATTTAGGCCAGCTTGGGCTACACAGTGATTTCAAAACCAGCCTGAGTTACATAGTGGCACTCAAATTCTCAATGTTGAGCGTGATCATGATGTGTATATATAACGTACCAATAAAGATTTAAATTTTTAAAAATAGTGAAAGAAATTAACAACCATAACAAAGAAGTCCACGTGTAAGTGTAAACACTATTTAGGTGAAAACTATATTTTCCAAAAAAATATAGTAAGAAGAACATAATTGCTTTAAGTCTCTGAAAATCCCTTTGGTAACTGCCTTCCAAGTATGAATGTTTAGGCATAGAGCTGTTCACAAAGAGGTATAAGAAAACTAGGAATAATGGCTGTTTACTACTTTGACTATGATGATAGTACAAACATCAGAACTTATAAAACTGTCCATTTTAAACATGTGCGATCTATACTATGTCAATAAAATTTGGGGTGCTTTGCTTTGTTTTTGTAGTACTGACATTGAAACCACGAAGTTTTAAGATATAATCCCAGCTCCTTTTGTTTTTTTTGGAGATAGGGCCTAAATTCCTTGGGATGGCTTCAGCTTTGCAATCTACCTGCCTCAGGCTCCTGGG
This sequence comes from Thryonomys swinderianus, assembly GCA_004025085.1. NCBI lineage: Eukaryota > Metazoa > Chordata > Mammalia > Rodentia > Thryonomyidae > Thryonomys > Thryonomys swinderianus. Next base: position 7,253 of record PVIC010017401.1, on the reverse strand, counting down.
CAGCTGGGATTACAAGCAAGTGAAGCTTTTTAGTCAAGAAGAAAAGGCAGAATTAGAAAGCACAATGCTAGTATAGGAATAAACCAATAGATCACTGCAAAAAAGATACGAATAGCACCAAGTTATCTAATAGTCCTTTCTGAGGTTACTAACTCCCACATACAGTACAATAGCCACTATTGTTTGAATGTGTCACCTCCAAAATTCAGGTATTGCCAATGTGATGGTATTAAGCAGTAAGTCCTTTAACAAGTAATTAGACTATACAATTATACAGAAGCATCATACGAATTTAGGTTCATTGCCCATCTACCTTCCACCAGGCTGGGGCAGAGCATTCCTCCCTCTCCAGAGGATGTTGCAATAAGAGACGATCTTGGAAGCAGATAGACATTCTCACCAGAAAAACAAATCTGCCAGCAGCTTGTATTTCCCAGTCTCCAGAACTATGGCAAAATAATTATCTGCTCTTTTTAAATTACTCAGTCAAAGAAAGCTTATAGGTAGTGGAGGGGTTGGAGAGAAGAAAAGAGAGTGAGAAAAAATAAGAATCAAGATGTATCATGGACAGCTACAAATTCTCCAATAATGTATAATGAAAATAATGTATACTTCAAATGTACCAATAAACTCAATTAAACAACAAAACAACTACAACAAAATGAAAAAGAAATACTCAAGTCTACAGTATTTGTTATAGTAGTACTCATATAGTAAGTCAGGTACCAAATACAAATATAGCTATAGGCACTGTGAAGAAAAAGATATATTATAGATGGAGATGGAGACAGACATAGAGGAATTGATACCTAGATTAAAAAAAAAAAGAGGACATTGTAATCAGTGAGAAAAGAACAGAGTATTCAATCATCACTTTTATGGAAACTGCTTACCCACATTGAGAGAAGGGGAGAATATCCTTACAGCACAAACAAAAATGAATCAAGGAGATTTAAAAGCATATAAATGATGTGTAAATATTTACATCTTTTACAAAGAAATATGGGAAATATTTCTATATCATTGAGATATGGAAGGCCTTTTTAAAATGCACATAAGAGGGCCAGAGATTTAGCTCAGTGGTTCCAGTGCCTGCCTCACAAGTGCAAGGTCCTGAGTTCGATCCCTGGTAACCACATAAATGCTGGGCATGGTGACTCATGCCCACCAGCAATCAGTACCACATACCACAGTGCCAGGTGTGGTGGCTCATGCCTGTAATCCCAGCACTCAGGAAGCAGAGACAGGAGGATTGCTGAGTTCCAGGCTTGCCTGGGCTACATAGTGAGCTCAGGGCCAGCCTGAACTACAAAGTGAGACCCTGTCTCAAAAACAAAAAAAAAATCCACACAAGATATATCATAAAGGAAATGTACTAGTAAATTTAACTGTTAAAATTTAAAACTTGTGCTCATCATAGTCATTTCAAGGTGCTAGCATTTCATCTGTATTTTACATTCTAAATATATTTATTAATAAGCCAAGATAACTAGAGGTATATTTATATTTATTCAAAAAATATTTTAGTGAAGGGCCAGGGATTTAGCTCAGCAGTGCCATGCCTACCCGGCAAGCACAAAGTTCTGAGTTGGATAGGGGCGGGGGGGTTTAGTTTAGTACATTAAGTTTGAATATGGACCAATCTTGTACTCTAATTTTCAAAATGTATGACTACTTGCAGTCACTCCCCCAAAATTACTTAGTTATAAATCTAACAAAACGTGTAAGATGTATATGCTGAAAACTAAAACATGACAGTGAAAAACATCAAAGAGTTCAAGTAAGCTCTTCCACTAATTGCTATATAAAATATAAACTAAGGGTTAACAGTATGTCAAAAAGATCAGCCTATTTAGTATTTCCTTAGAGATAAGGAATAACAAAGTATATGTACATCTGACCTAAATAAGTGTTATAGTGACAATGAGAACTATAAGAAGTCAAGCCTACCGAATCTAAAAGATGTTACATTAAAAATTTCTAGTTTTAACTGCCTAGATTAAGGGACCTGAGGGCAAGGCTTAAAACCTAATATAAAGCAACAAAGATGAATTACACAGTAGCAACAGTAGTACTAGTAGTTACTGGATGATCCTTTCTGAGGTGTAAATACAGAAAAGGTTTTTAATTTTTCTTGTGTTTTCCTTTATCTACATGTTAAAAATTAGGAATACGGGCCGGAGGGTTAGCTCAGTGGTTCCGGCGCCTGCCTCACAAACGCAAGGTCCTGAGTTTGATCCCCGGTAACCACATATAATGCTGGGCGTGGAGACACGCCCACCAAAAATCAACACCGCATACCACAATGCTGGACATGGTGGCTCATGCCTATAATCCCAGCACTCGGGAGGCAGAGACAGGAGGATTGCTGAGTTCGCGGCGGCTTGCCTGGGCACCATAGTGAACTCAGAGCCAGCCTGAACTATAAAGCGAGACCCTGTCTCAAAAGCAAAAAAAAAAAAAAAAAAAAAAAATTAGGAATACGACACTACTATAAAGAAATATCTAAAAAGACTAAATATCACATGTTGGAGAAAATGATGCCACCACAGAGCTGAAAACCTTTGTGGTAGAATATGAGACTCAACAAATACACTGCTTGAGAGGCCAGATGAAACCAATGGCCCTTACCACTTGACACAGACACAACTCAAGCCAGCCTGTGTCATTACTAATCCTGTTTGACCATATCAGATTTGGTTCCTATTAACTGACTTGATTACAAGGCCTCAGTCCTGCTGAGTGAAGAGGGTGCTTACTGAATACACCAACCCTTCTGCACAATTAAAGAGATCAATGTCCTAAATAGGCAATCATTTCAGGAATGCTAAAAACAAATTATATATTCAATCATTTGTATCTAGTGTCTATATTCTAACATATTTTGTATTATATATCCCTATTCAAAAATGGCCAATTGTCACAGGCAAAACACAAAACAACTCAACTTCAAAACACACACATACATACAAGTTACTCCATGGCCCCTAAATACACTATTAACTTTTTATCATAAAGGCAAAAAGCCAGATAAAACCTGATAAAAATGTCAACTACCTAATTTACTTGCTTTCCAGTTCTTCTAGGTATCAATTTCAGAAAAACTAAAAGGTTTCCATGTGTATGTCAGGGATCCTAACAGCAGGAAAAAACCCTCATGACTTCTAACTGTTCCAATGGTACCAGTATCTCATATGACAATATCTGTGAGATCTTACAATGCTGTTTTATCAAACATACTAAGATACTCAAATTGTACTTACATTAGATCTTTGACTCAACTAAGTAGCCTGGAGATGTGCCAGTGGTAACCAGTCATAAACATCTGCATACTATTTTGTATCAAGTAAGAGACACAAGGAAGTGGTGGATAAAATGGTAAATAATGAGAATTCTTATTATAAACATATAAAACCTTTGGTGTTAAAGTGGTAGAAAGTGTAGGCTTTGATATAAAAAATATTTCATGTCATAAATATTAGCCATACAAATTGCCTGAGGCCATGCTCTAATTACTAAACCATCTTTTCTTTACTATATAGTCATATTCAATTTGAATCACCTGTGTACATTTTTTCTTGAGTCTGCACATTTTTTCCTGTGTGTGTATGTGTGATGCTAATTTATATATGCTGGTCTGGAGATAGGAGATTAAAAACAACCACAGAAACTACTTTGCTCAGACTGTTAATTGCTTTAAATTCTACACTGATCTTCTGGTTTGGAGTGAACTAAATTTATACATAATTTTGGATGAGGTCCACATTTTGCAAACCTCAAAAACTCATTCAGGAAAATCCTTCAAAGACTAGCAAAAGACCAAGTCATCACCTAAAGCCACTCCTAGCTGGAGGAGTAATACCTTATTTATCCATATCAACTAAGGTGGAAGAATAGCATCCACCTAGTTTGCCAAGCATCAAGGTCTGTGGCAAGTCAATTATGCCAACATCAATACAAGTAAAAGGATTTTTCTCTAGAAGCTTTCCCCACCAGTGAAAGTAAACAGAAAAAATCTATCTTGCTTCTGATCAAAAAAGTATTACCTTGGGCTGGAGGGTTAGCTCAGTGGTTCCGGCGCCTGCCTCGCAAGCGTAAGGACCTGAGTTCAATCCCCAGTTACCACATATAATGCTGGGCGTGGTGGCTCACGCCTGTAATCCCAGCACTCAGGAGGCAGAGACAGGAGGATTGCTGAGTTCGCGGCGGCTTGCCTGGGCACCTTAGTGAGCTCAGGGCCAGCCTGAACTACAAAGCAAGACCCTGTCTCCAAAAAGCAAAAAAAAAAAAAAAAAAAAAAAGTATTACCTTAACTTTACTTGTTTTCCATCACTAAATAGATCTATCGAAACACACAGTAATAGCAATAACTGCATGGATAAGATTACTTTTTTCCTTTATTTTTCTCCTTGCTTTAACAATATGATATTCTCCACTTTTAACTCTCTAAATGCACAGTTTGGTATTCTTCATTCCCATGTTAAAGCTCAGTTTTATGTGTCTATTATATTATTTCATTTATTTTCTTCCTATAGTTTGCACTACTTCATCGAAGCTTTTATCAAGTTACATCACCTAGTTTATTCCTTATATTAGAAACCATGATTGTAGCTCTGTGGTAGGAGGCCACACACTCTTTTATAAGTCAGCCATTCAAATAACATGTAGACTATCCATCACTGTACCCAGAACTCAGTATTATAGGTGTGGACAGATAGTCTCCTTCTTATTCTAGATAGTTTTTCAAAAATGTAACATTTAATATGGTTTTTGTGGTAGAAGGCAAAGGCTTTGGCAGACTTTCAGGGGTTAAATAGAATGGTTTGTTTTGCTTTTTGGGGCATACTGAATATATAGTGAGAAGGAAGGAATAATAAATATTTTTACATATATCCTATTGAATTTATCCTGTTAGACTTAGTCACTTACTTTGTACTTTATATATCTTTTAGAATGCTGACTTTCTCATCTAACATGCAGGTTACCACTATCCTCACTTTTTTTTTTTTTTTTTTTTTTTTTGAGACAGGGTTTCGCTTTGTAGTTCAGGCTGGCCCTGCGCTCACTATGTAGCCCAGGCAAGCCACCGCGAACTCAGCAATCCTCCTGTCTCTGCCTCCTGATTGCTGGGATTACAGGCGTGAGCCACCACACCCGGCACTGTGGTATGTGGTATTGATTGCTGGTGGGCGTGAGTCACCATGCCCAGCATTCTATGTGATCACCAGAACTCAGGACCTTGCACTTGCGAGGCAGGTGCCGGAACGGCTGAGCTAAATCTCCGGCCCACTATCCTCACTTTTTCCCCATCCAATTAATCCATTAAATTATTAAACAAGAAACAGTCACATTTTGAGAAGTAGTGGATTCTACCAGAAACTTATTATGTAAGTTAATATACATCATTGAACAAATAAGTTAAAATAAAATAAATTTGCTTCCTACTCTTCCTATCCTGTCCCAAAATGCTAGCAGCTAACAGTTGGCTTGTGTTTTCATAGAGCTTTCTTTAATAATGTCTATCTTTTTACCTTTCTAATTTTTTTTTGTTTTTTTTGAGACAGGGTCTCACTTTGTAGTTTAGATTGGCCCTGAGTTCACTATATAACCCAGGCAAGCCTCGAACTCAGCAATCCTGCTGCCTCTGCCTCCCGAGTGCTGGGATTAGAAGCATGAACCACCATGCCCTGCATTGTGGTATGTGGTTACTGGGGAATAGAACCAGGGACCTTGCACTTGCTAGGTAGGGCCTGAACCACTGAGCTAAATCTCCGGCCCTACTTTCTAATTGGTCATAGGGTAATAGTTAACCAGATTTAAGTTCTTTTTTGTTGTTGTTGTTTATTTTTATCTTTATTGGTACATTGTATATGCACATCATGATCACATTCAATACTGGGAATTTGTACCAGTATGTGACACGATTTAATTCTCATTTTTTCCCATTTCCCTACCCACCCCACAACCCCCACACCTAAATACATAAGCTTTGTTTCCTTTTTTATTACCATCACATGTTTTCTTTACCCCTCATTACTCACCCCTCTACCACATTTTCCTTTGAATATTTTCCATTTCACAATATCCATCATACCTCCTAGAACTCACTAACACCTTCAGTTTCTCACACCAGAGAACAGATATGATATTTGCACATCTGTGACCTATTTATTTCACTTTTGAATATGTCCTGAAGGGATGTCCATTTGAGTATAAATGACTCAAATGTATTCTTTAAGGCAGAGTAATACTCCATTTTATAGAAAAACCACATCTTCTTTATCCAGTCTTCAGTTGAGGGGCATTTGGGTTGTTTCCAAGATTGAGCTATCACAAACTGAGCTGCTATGAACATGGGTGCACCTATGTTACTATGGTATGATTCTTTTAATTCTTTTGTATATATTCCTAGCAAGGCAATAGCAGGGTCAAATGGGACCTCTAATCCTAGTTGTTTTTTTTTAGGAATCTCCACACTGACTTCCATAGAGGTGGTACCAGTCTACATTCCCTCCAACAGTGGAGAAGGGTTCCTTTTTCTCCACAGACCAAGCTTAAGTTCTAATTCACTAATTGTCACTGCAGCTCTCACAAATCCATAATGCATTATACTTTAAAACTGAATTTTTCATCTTAAATGCTATTTATTTCATTTCTAAAATCCCATTTTGATCTTTTAAAATTCTCCCTATATTTAGTTTTGCTCTTTGCTCATATTTTAAGTCTTTCCTTCAAATAATATTAATAATTAATATTTACTGAATACCACTATGTAAATACATAACCTTATTAAATTGTCATGAAACTCTATCAAATAATGCTGTAATTCTTCTCACAGAAGAGGAAATGGGGACACAAAAAGCACAAATTTTCAATGTTGGGTGTGATTGTGAGCTGTATATAAAATATACCAGTAAAGAATTCAATTAAAAAATTTCAATTTAAAAAAAAAAAAAAGCACAGGGCCAGAGGGTTAGCTCAGTGGTTCCGGTGCCTGCCTCACAAGCACAAGGTCCTGAGTTCGATCCCCAGTAACCACATACAATGCTGGGCGTGGAGACTCACACCCACCAACAATCAATACCACATACCACACAGTGCCAGGCGTGGTGGCTCATGCCTGTAATCCCAGCACTTGGGAGGCAGAGGCAGGAGGATTGCTGAGTTTGGGGCTTGCCTGGGCTTTATAGTGAGCTCAGAGCCAGCCTGAACTACAAAGCGAGACCCTGTCTCAAAAAAAAAAAAAAAAAAAA
>PVIC010017400.1:0-32767 GCA_004025085.1 Thryonomys swinderianus | reverse complement strand
TTTTTCCAGCAACATTTGTTAAAGAGGCTGTCTTTCTTCCATTGGGGATGTTTGGCTCCTTTGTCAAAGATAAGGTGGCTTAGTGTATCTGGAGTTGTTTCTGGGTCTTCTAATCTATTCCACTGGTCCTCGGGTCTGTTACTTTGCCAGTACCATGCAGTTTTTATCACAGCAACTTTATAGTAGAGTTTTAAATTGGGAATTGTAATACCCCCTGCCATATCGTGGTTGCTTAAAATTGCTTTTGCTATTCTAGGTTTCTTGTGGTTCCAGATAAATTTTTGTATTATTTTCTCTAGCTCTAGAATGTTCTTCTTTGTATTACTTTTCTTATGTTTTCCTGTAATCTTCTCCTATTAGAAATTACTAGTATATTCAGGTAAAAACATGAAAAAAATCAGTTGATCAATTTATTTAACAAAGATTGTACTTTCCTGTTTACTCTGGAGTTTCACTCAATGTCTTCACTTTCTTTCTTTCTTTCTTTCTTTCTTTCTTTCTTTCTTTCTTTCTTTCTTTCTTTTTCTTTCTTTCTTTCTTTCAAGACAGAGTCTTGCTTTGTAGTTCAGGCTGGCCCTGAGCTCACTATGTAGCCCAGGCAAGCCTCAAACTCAGCAATCCTCCTGCCTCTGCCTCCTGAGTGCTGAGATTACAGACGTGAACCACCACACCTGGCTTATTTATTTATATTTAGTTATAAATAGAAAAACATTTAGCATGTGGGACCTCGAAATTTTAATTGAGCTGAATTAATCTAAAGCAATCATGAAAATTTAATTCTCCATCTAAATCAAGCAACCAAACCCTGGCCTGGGCACTTAGGTCACTTTAAGCCTCACTTGAAGAGTCCTGCAGAAGATTGTGGAAGACCCAAAAGTCAAGAAGAACAAGATTCCTTAGAACTGGACCCTCAAAGACAGATTGGACAAAAATCTAACTGGAAGGGGTCTTGTGAAGGGGGGTGGTGGGAAAATGACTCCATTCTCCTGGATTTCTGACAGAAGAAAGGAAAGAAATGTTTAAATTCATTACACTTTACCCCTAGTTTTCAAAACTGACATATACATGGTTTAAGCAAAGCAACAGGCTCAAAGAAATATTTTTCAAACCAAAACTAGAATTGAGCAACGAAAATTTCTTTATGAGAATTGTGACCAGCCATTTCTCTTTGGTAACAGATTTAAGTAGAGGTTATGAAGACCACAAAACATACATCTGCTCAAAAAAACCATTATTCAACAGCCAACCCCAAGTCTTCCTTTAAATGTCTCAAGTCTTATCCAGCTCAGCACTTATGTTTGCTTTGTTTGTTGGTTTTCTCGTTTTTTTTTTGTTGTTGTTGTTTTGTTTTTTTTTTTTTGAGACAGGGTCTCACTTTGTAGTTCAAGCTGGCTCTGAGCTCACTGTGTAGTCCAGGCAAGCCTCGAACTCAGCAATCCTCCTGCCTCTGCCTCCCGAGTGCTGGGATGACAGGCGTGAGCCACCATGCCTTGCATTGTCGTATGTGGTAGCAGGGATTGAAGTTGGGACCTTGTTCTTACCAGGCAGATGCCAGAACCACTGAGCTAAATCCCTGGCCCAGCTCAACACTTCTAAAGTAAAATTCCTGATCTTTTCCTCTGACCTGCTCTGGTCAACTTTTGCAACTTAGTCACAGGCAATATTCTTCCTTTGCAAAGCTCTTAGGAGGCTCTTTAACTCCTCCTGTCTTTCATACACCACATCTAATTTTGTCAGAAAATGCTATGATCTCTACTTTCAAAATGTATTTGAAATCTAATCAGTTCTCATTACTTTCGCTGTAGTTTGAGCAGCATCATTGCTAATCCTCTTGATAAGGGCCCAAACAAAAGCAAAACCTAAGTCAACCCTGTTCTGCTCTTGCCATTTCACTGTATTTTCTTTTTTGCAGTTTTTTAAATTGAATTCTTTATTGGTACATTTTATATACAGCTCACAATCACACACAACACTGGAGCATTTGTAACAATATATGACACAGGTTGATTTTTCAGTTTTTACCCACATTCCTACCCACCCACAACCCCCCACCCCTTATATACATGCTTTCATTTTCTTTCCAAATCATATTTATTCTTTCCCCTCCTTATGTTCCCACACAAAATTCCTTTTGGATATTTCCTATTTTACAGAAACTATTATACATTCTAGAACTCATTTACATCTACAGGCTCTCAAACCAAAGAAAAGATCTGGCATTTGCATATCTGCAATCTATTTATTTCACTTATTAGTGTGTCCTCCAGGTGTATCCATTTGCACATAAATGAATGAAACCTGTCATTCATTATGGCAGAGTAATACTCCATTTTATATCAACACAGCAGTCAGAGTCACTCTTTACAACCAGAAATGAGTTCATGTCACTTCTTTGCTGAAAACCTTACAATGGAGTCTCAGGTTACTCAAAATAAATAAGTAACTAAAGTCCTTCCAGAGGCCTATCAGGCTACATGATCTGCCCGTGCCCACCTTTCCTGGCTTCTCTGACAGTCTCCATCCACTCCCAGCCCAGCCAGCCTGGCCTCACCCCCAGCATCCTCCCATCTCCTCGCCTAGATGACCCTTCCACCTCCCATGCACGTGTTGGCATAAAGCATACTTCCAGTGGAGAGTTGCCAATAAAATATAAGGCACTAGTTGTATATGGATTTCAGAAAAGCAACCCATAGCGTTTTAGTGTTCATCTGAGATTCACATTTAACTGGGAGTCCTGTTTGGGGGTTTTGCCTTTTCTAAATCTGGCAAAGCTACAACAGGACTCTACTCAGACTCAGGTACATCCTGCCTTCTTCCCTCCTCGCCCCCAGGTTCCACATTCCTCTCATCTGCTCTATTTGCTTTTCCTTCCTAACATTCAGCTTCTTCTCACTCCGGACACACCTACCTGACGGCCTGTCTCGCTCCTCTGGAAAATCATCTTCCCAGGAGCAGTTGCAGCATAAAAGCAGGATGTACTTTGTGGTTAAAAGACTTAATTTTTTTCAGCATATTTTTTACCCCTATTTGAAGGGGTTGAATGATTTTTATGAAAATACTTGGGGAAATGTAGGCTTTTCTACCTCTCTGCTTTTCCCAGTTTTACACAGCAAATGTGATATTACCAATCAGATTTAATACTAGTGAATTTTTTTTTTTGAGACAGGGTCTCGCTTTGTAGTTCAGGCTGGCTCTGAGCTCACTATGTAGCCCAGGCAAGCCTGGAACTCAGCAATCCTCCTGCCTCTGCCTCCCGAGTGTTGGGATTACAGGCATGAGCCACCACACCCAGCACTGTGGTATGTGGTATTGATGGTTGGTGGGCATGAGTCTCCACACCCAGCATTGTATGTGGTTACCGGGGATCGAACTCAGGACCTTGTGCTTGTGAAGCAGGTGCAGGAGCCACTGAGCTAATCCTCCGGCCCAGTTATGTGACTTTTTAACAGATAAGCAGAAAATGGATAAAAAATAAGCTAACTGGAACTAATAATTTTGAATATTCAGAACAGATTATGATTTCTCATATATTACCTCATTTAATCCTGGCAATAAGCAAAGAGGCTATTGTATTATCCCCACAGAAACCAAAAGGTAGACCTCTTGCTAAGCCACTGAGCTTAAAGATGAAATGCTACAGAAAAAAAAAAAGCTCAAGTGTTATCTTACTTAACACAACCCTTCTCACACACCATGGTATTTGACATTTAGCTGACAATATTTCATCAGTATCAAAACCCGCAGAAAGCCAGCTCAGTAGTAGGTTTGGCTGCCCAGTAGTAACACTCGCTGCTACAGGGAACAGTAGGTTTCTCCTCTTCCAAAGAAATATTCACTCAGGCTTACATCCCAAACTCGGAAAGAGCTGTTCGAGAGGAGATCCTGCTACTCTCTGGCTTTGTGCCCTTCCTAAGACACAGGAAATGGAGTAGATGGGCAGTCAGTGGTCATCCACAGATGCAGATCTGCCAATCACAGAAACATCTTTCTAAAGCCGACCTCCTCGCCTCCCAGTAGAGATCTTGCATTAACATGCATATCTGAGTCACTGTCCCACTCACCATACGTGTGCTTGAATTATTCACCTCCTCAACTGGCCAATCAGCTACCCTAAACTCCAGGGAAGACTGAGCCTTGATAGGGAAGATTTGGGGGTAATACCAGCTTAGAGCGACCTGCCTCACTAGATGGGAGTAGGCAAATCCATTTAGGGAAAAAGAGTGGGGCTATGTTTCCATCAAATAAATAGCTCAATCAATGCTCCTTGTAAAATTACTGAAGTATCATAAGAGTAGAAATTGGGGGTCAGCCTCCAAATTGATATCATTCAACAAAATTTTTATTGGGAAAAAAACTGCTTTATTGAGTGAAGTGATAGTAGAGTGAGGGTTATATATACCCTTTCCACAGGACGTAGTGTATGCCATGTGTGAGAGTTTTGTTTCTAAGTTTGAATGGATTTGTGTGTCCATGGATATGTGGTCTCAACTTATTACTTACAAGGAAACAACGAAGAGGGAACCAAAGGAGTGGGAGAGAGGCAACTTATTAATTCCCCTAGACCAACCCCCTGCCTGCCTCTTCTAGGCATATATACAGCAACATCAAGCAGGTGGTAAGATGAACGGAAAGTCAGTATATCTTTATTCCTGGGTGACCTTTATGAGGAATGTTCTTCTGCAAGGAGACTTAATGTCTAACTGGTACTAGTTACCTGGAATGAAAATTCCAGAATCCCAAGAAGAAAATTCCAAAATTCTCTGAAAATTCCAGTTCAACAAACCAGATTCCAGTACACCAAATGAAATCAGATGAGGAAAAAGAAACATTTCTCCTACCAGAGCATTTTGCAGATAATCAAATGACTTTGACTTGCAGCAGGATGATTTCAGCCTCTCTGACATAGGGCTTGGCTAGAACTCTCATTGTCTCTTTCATCCAGTTATGCTATTAGCGTTCGGAATATCTCACCTGGGGAAAAACACTTCTCTTCGAGCTATTCCATTTTTCAATTACCAAAGAGCTTTGAGTTTAAAAGTTCACACACACACACACACACACACACAATGCTCCTATTGCGGACATACCCCTTGTCTAAAGGAAGTGAGGAGATCACCCTTTGAGACACTCAATGCACGTTACTTCAACACCCAGCTGCCCTATTCATACTTGGAATGTGCTGTGCAATAAATCTATTTGATCTTTTTTTTATTGTCATTTCAGGAAAGTATGCAAGATTTTCTTCTTTCCTATAGGAACAGACTTCCCCTTTGCAGTGTAGGAAGTGATTCACCTCTAGGAGGCTAATTTCTTATAGTTGAGTGCAGGATCTTAATAAATAAACCAAAAAGTGAAGTGCTACTTTGAACAGCCCTCACACCAGCAGGAAGAATCAGTGAATGAGGAACCATGGAAGACTGTTCAGTACATACCCATTTACTCCAAAATATTATTTGGATCGGCACTGGATATTTTAAAATAAATTAGAAGTGATTCTTCTTTCTGTATTAATTAAGAACTTACACTGCTCTTCAAGCGTTTTAACTCCTCCAGTCCCAAACTTGAGTCCTCTGGATTAATCCTAATGCACGAAGGGCTTTGGAAACACAACAATAGTAAGCAACAACAGTAAGTGATTAAGAAATCAAGATCTGTGCAGGTGCTGGTAGAATACACACACACGCACACGCGCACACACACACACACACAGACTGAAAGACAATGAGTGGAAATCAGATTTCCCAGAGAAACTGTCAGAACAAGATAAAAATTTTAAACTTGGGATATGTTAAATTTATGTCACATTTCACTTTAGAAGAGAAGGGAGATGGGTGAGAAGCTTTTGACAGAGGGCCTAGCATGGCATGAATATTCAATTAAAAGATGAAACAAAGGAAAACAATGGCAAAACATAGAGATGGAAAGCAAAACACTTCTTTGTGTCTTTTTATACAGTAAATTAATAAAACAGGGAGGAAGAGACTCAGAGACATCCCCAGGCTGGGAATAAATGAGGAGGTATCCTAGGTGGGGTGTGCAAGGCGCACAGCCATTTTGAACGGAGTCAGTTCGCTCTCCCTCCGCCCACGCAGGAGCCTCTCGCTGAAGCCTGGCTCTTCATACACACGCTCCTGTGAGTTCGGGGACCTGGCAGCCACTCTGGGGGGACGGACGCGGATTTTGAGGTCAGGTTCTACAAATCAGAGGCTTCTTTGCCAAGGGAGAGAACAATGAACACACCGTAATACTGAAACGTCTCAACAGAAACAGACAACTGGGATCGGAAACCTGTCTTCCTAGCCATGGCCTCCCAAACAGCCTCATGATTAGAACAGTAGTCTCAGAGACCGAGACCATACCAAGCTAAATATTTTAGACTTTGCTCACCTTTATACCAACATGTTTGGAAGGCAGTAATGCATAATTTGATAAGACCTTCTTTAAAAATGCCCGGGGAAAAACATAAAGGGTTTCCTTTGGTTTCAAGATAAATTCTTGCCTGTATGTTCAGTACCGATTCTTAAAATTAAGTCCATATTATTTGCTCCACTCCTATACAAGTCAGTGTTGACTTTTACCTAAATGTCGCTGAACAGTTGGAATTCGCAGTCAGAGTTACAGAGCAATACACAAAGACTAGCTAATTTCATGAAATAGTCTCCCTAGGAAAGAACAAACTATATCAAAACAATCTCCTTTGTAGAGTTTCAATGAAATTATTCTGCATCATTGACAGAATACTCATCAGAAGCAGGGTAGAAAGGCATTGTTTCAGAACTATTATGTGCAAATCATCTAATTTTTCAAGGTTGATGAGTGTAATTTACCCATCTTTGGTTACTGAAGGGGTTATATATGATGAACAAAACTTGAGAGTTCATCTATTTCATTTCTGTTATTGATTCGCCTGCATTTGTTTGCCCTTTATGTCCATGTAATTGATTTATATAATTCTGTCCAAAGCAGATGGGCAACTGCTCATGACCACTTTCAAACCATTTAGATTATTATTGTACTGATGTTTATTCAAGGCCAAATGGAGAGAACATAAAAGGTGTGATGTTCAACTTAGCATAACAATATCATGAAAAATCTATTTGGTCTCAGCAGCAAAATAGATTCTCACTACCGATCTGTTTCATAAGTGCAGGTGAATTGCTTCTGTCCACGTGGCTGGACTAGTTATCCAAATTAAATATGGCATCATTTTCTAGTTCCACAATATAATACAAACTCTCTAGGAGTATAATAAGAGTAGTCATCTTCAATGCTACTTTATGTTAAAATTCATAATGAAGACGTGCCACTCCTCATCCTTTAGAACAAGGTGCTAAAAAATACTAAATATATACATTTGGCAATCCAGAGAGCCATATTCTATTCAAGTAGTTCACTGACAACATTGTCTCTGACTTTATCAGTCAATGAACAAATTTTTTTAATCACTTTAGCAATATATTTAGTTGAACTTATCACTGTAAGCTTACTTTGAATTATATTAGCATCTCTGAAATCATCTATACAAAACCTTTCAGAGAATTTATTGTAATAATTTAAATTATGTTTTATGTCTACATTTGACATTTAGATCCAAACAAGTTTAAGGGTAAATGGAAGCACACAGCTGTCGTTATGTCATCACAAGCTAATTAAAACTTCTTAAAATCCAGATCAGTTGAGATGCTTTGGAAAGGCTGGTTATTTAAATTTTTTCTCAGTACTACTGAACAATCTAGCCTAGTATGGAGACCAAAGGTGTCACTGAGGCACTTACAACGCACATATAAACTGAGTGTGAAGGTAGGGATGCCTAAGTAATAGGGAAGAAAAGCCAATTACCCCTAATCATTTACTAAAGAGCATGTTGGCTAAGATTTGTTTGAAGCTTCCCAGTATCATTTTCTTTCTCCAGGCACAAGGAGAGACTATACTTTTCCGACCCCTTTGTAGTCTAAGGTCATTGAAACCATGTTCTGGCCAACAGAGTGTGGACAGAAATGTGAACAGGCATGATATATAGCATTTTCTGGCCTGATAGTAACTTTCTTGGTCTCTTCCTACCAGGTTTCATTAGATCCCTACTCAAATTTACAAAGAAAAAGAGGTTTATTTTAAAAATCAAATAAAATGTTTGATAATCAGGCTGAAATACCCCAAGCCGGAAAGCTTTGGAAGCCTTGAAAAAAAAATGAAATTTGGTTAGATCAGTCTAATTAAAGCTCTAAGCATCCCAGTAAACTCTTTTAAACTCAGTGTCTTAGAAACCGAAATGTCTACGTCTAATACAAACATTGTGGAGCATGAAGGAGTCAGATACAATGATAAAAAATAGAGGTTTTTAAAAAACATTACCATATGCAATGCAACCTTTTTTGATGACTGTGAGGACAGTTTCTAGAATCACAGGCCCCCCACTCAGAACACTGGTGTCTCTGAGCAGCAGTCCCGCGCGTGGCAAGAGTGACACAGCAAGTCTGAAGCAGCTTGTGACGTTCCCAAGTTGCTTTTTTAAATAAAGCACAAATGTAAGATATTTTCATTACTTCTTTCTATGATATTGCCCAGATGAAAACTACTTCAGCTATTTTAAATTTCCTATTTATTTATTGAAAATGAATGGAAATTTATTATATATACACTACTTCAATTTATTCATATCATAAAATCTATACTTATGCCTTCTCCCAAACACCTATTACTAGACTCTTTCCCTAAGTGAAGGATAATTTAGCTTTACAGAAATGGAAATGATGCCATGCCTTAGACATTTTAGTATTTTTAAAACGTTCATATAAAAGAGAACAGGTTTTACAATGACGGATAGTACATATAACAAGTTATTTTAAGGCATGCTTTAAGCCCTACATTTAAGCATAAAAGTTATTTTCTTTCTTTTATTCATGTGTCTGTTTATAAATTCCAAACCTCTTGAGATATTTTCCTCTTGTATTTAATACAGCTTGATCTTTTGCTTAGAAAAATGTTGCCACAGTCAATTTTTTGACACATTCCTTACACAACTTTATAAAAGGCTAGCACTACAGTGAAATAGAATACAGTGAAATTATATATATATATATATTTATAATATATACATATATATACACACATCTATTTAACCCTTTTCTCTAAAGTGAATAATTATTAGTAAAAGAATAGTTTCTGCCCAAAGAAGGCTTTTCAAGGGTAGAGTCCAAAATGCTACACTGTAATCTCAGAGCCTGAATGAGCTTGTCACTAGGGTATATAATCCTCTAGGCAAAAAAAGAAGAAAATGTGTTAAGACATAATTAAATACTTACTTTTGGGGAAAATATAGGAAAAGAAACTTCATCTTTTGTCAAACACACTTTTGTGAACCCAGACTTTGCCACATTTGCAGCATGTCAAAACTGGTCTGTTCCTTAGCCATTTAAGTACCAAGAATGCAAACTCGTTGTTCAGGACTAGTTCCCGCTTGCGTGTGACAAAGCAGCGAGCCGGAGAGTCAGCCTCGGTCAGTGTCTATTTAGGGCAAAATGTCAAAAAAGAATGTCCTGCATTTGGGGCTCAACAATAACGAACATGGCTAAATCTGAAAATTAACAAAAGAAAGTGAACAGCTTTTTAAATTCTGAAGAACATTAGATTCTGGTGTCCTTTTTGTTCTGATTGTTGTGGCTTAACACTCTGAAAAGACCACCTGTTGGGCAGCCATTTTGTGATTGTATTAAATGCAGTGATTGCATAAAAGAACACTTTCCAAAATAACCTGGCATTATTATTCACTTATTTTATAGTAAATCTGCATTCAAAACCTGCACTAAAACATGAGGCTTTTCTTCCACGTGAAATTTAAAGCTGTAAGTTTGATGTAAATGCATACTCAACTGCAAATGCATGATTTTATGGTCAAATGCATTATTCTTAAAAAGGAGCTCAAGTAAACCTTTGATATGGCAATTAGAGAGTACGTCGAATAAAGCGAACCGGTTAAATGTGGTACATAGTAGACAGAGAATCCCAGAGGAAATGACATAAAAACTGATAGCACGTAATTATTGCGCGGACACTGAGAGACGTAACGTAGTTAGAGAAAATTACTGTTGTCCATTAAAAGAATGTGATCTCCTTAGCAATCCTGAAAGCTGCTTTTACTGGTACAATACCTCCACACTCATGAAAAAAAATAAAAATGCTGGCCAAAATCTGCAGGCTTTGTAATTCATTTATACTAAAGATCTCTTCTAGGACACAATGAAAGTGAAAACATTATTGTTCAAGTTCAACCCACGAAAATGAAAGTTGATGTGCAGGGGACAAGGATGAAAATAAAGGAAGGGAATATAAAAATTTGAAAAAGAAACTTTCTAAAACAAAGATCATTTACTACAAAAGAGGCCATTTGCTGTAACCATCTTGATAATAAGTTTTGAAGAACATACGTTTCTTTCTATGCCATAGAACAAAAAGTTATCTGGAATGCATGGACAGATGATTTGGATCTCTGGCTCTTTTTCACTTGGTAGCTACTTTAAAACAGTGTGAAAATCGGTCCCACATCCCATGATTTTCAGAGGTACACAACCTGTAGAGTTAGTGTCTTTTCTGAATTGGAAAACATCATAATTTTCAAAATGTTTTAAGGTATTACCCTAGTTTCTAAGGTTTCTCAGACATGTCTCATTTCAATTTAATCCCTATTACAGTCTTTTTCTCAAGATAATTTATTTCATTTATTTTAAATTTGGTCTTCTTAATAGGCATAATGAATAATTCTATTGTCACCAAAAAACCACTTTGTTATCCAGATAGATCCAAAAAGTTTTCCTCTAAGCTTTCACTCAAGGCTTCACTTCTATACATTTTTAAACAGTTTAGATTTATTCCTATGTTGTATTAAAAATGAACTTTTTTAAAAATTTGAAATGAGGGGTAAAGAAAAAAATGTGATGGTAACAAAAAAGGGAAACAAAACTTACGTATTTAGGGGGTGGGGGTTGTGGGGTGGATAGGGGAATGGGAAAAAAGGAGAATTAAAAATGAATGTTTCAATGAACTTTTCCGTGGAGGAGAAAAAAAGTGCTTACCTAAAGCCTTAGTGGTAAAGAGAAATTTCCAAGTTGTCACTTTTGTATAAGATTCCATTGTTGATTCATGCACAGTATCTTGCACATTCCTCAATTCTCCAATAAATTCCTTAGTGTATGGAGGGTTGTATAGTGTAAATTCTTACTATTTAGTCAAATAGTGAGTTCTTAAAATCCCTTTCTGAGTAGATACAAAGGAATACTTTTCTCTGGTAAGTAACCACCCTTGAATTTTATTTCTCTAACTATATTATTAATGAAATGCTTTATATCCCCACACCCAGAAGCAAGCATAATCCCCAGTTTTCAAGAACAATATTTTTTCCCTTTTGTTCAGAGCCTAGGACAAAGAAATGTACCAGTACAATATAAATATGCAGAACAATATAGCAAGAAATCAAGTATTCCAGAATAAGGAAGCCATTATAAATGAAATAACTCATTCATAACTTGGAAATTTTCATGGTAAAAATGTATAAATGCAGTTAAACATTATTTGCATATTTAGAAACTCAAGATACAGAAATTATTTAGCAACTTGAAGTTCTAGTTCATCCCTCACATAGTTTGGCTCCTTATCAATTTGTTCTCATGACATGAATGGTATTCAATGGAATCTTCATCACATTCTTCTTCCATAGAAGAAACACATGGAAAACATGAAAAGCATATCTTCAAATTATGTCCAGACATAGTACTAGAGACTCCTAAAAGTGTGATTTTGAAATCCAATACAACGGAAAGCTATTGGTATTCTGTTGTCCTTACCCTGAAATACACAGTAATTTACTCTCCTAAAGAAAATAGCATCTTACAAATACTCAAAATATAGGCCAAATCCTATCGCAGATAATAAATTAATGAGCTCCCTGTTGGCTGAAAAGACTGATTCCACTGATTTAGGCAAATCATAGATAGAAACAAGTTTATGTAGAAATGTAGGTTAGACTTTGAAAAAAGAGAAAGAAATAAACCTTTAGGAGATCGCAACATATGTGGAACTACAAGGGTTAACAAGAGGTAAGACGGAGGTAAAGGAAAATGAGAGATGAGGGAAATAAAGGAAACCAAGCAGATGAAAGAAATAATTGAAAGGCAGTTTTCTGACACGGGTGGGTGTCAGAAACAAAGCTAGGAAAATAGGAATTGCTTCAACACTGGAAGGAAAACTTTCCCAGAAAATATATATCACATAATAAAAAGGCTTTCAGCATTTCCACTGAGCATATTTTTTGGGGAAAATAATCAAACAGTGAAATTGACATTTTCTCCAAATGCATCTCATTTAAAGGTTTATTGTGCCTTTCTTTCATATTAAGAATTCAATTTGCATTCCCTTGTCTGTCTTGAGGCATACTTTGAGTTTATTCAATGAATTTCTCCTCCATTTAAAAATTCTTCCTATAGATTAAAAGAAAGGAATCAGATCTTTGCTTAGACTCTTTTGTTCCAAGTTGAGAAAAGATGAGAATGCCTTTACTTATCCACCCTTGGGCATTTGCTCATTTCCCCTGTAACACCTTTAACAACCATTTTCCTTGTCTTTCAAATGCTTTCCTTGTGAAACTACAGTAATACCAACATTCTCTATATTATGAATTTATTATTCATCACTAAAGCTCTTTCTCTGTGCTCATAGGATAAAATAGAATAAGTCATAATAACTTGAATTGCACTCTAAATCCCAGAGTTGTGGTTATAAATTGATAAAATGTTTAATATCTGCCCCAAAGTTCTGTCCACGCGGCTAGGGAGGTTGGAAGCCCCAGAGGGGAGGGCGTTTCATTTCTGGTTACCAAGGCTGTCCGAAGCCTTTGCTTGAAGAAACTCAAATTTGAGTTCTGGCGTTGGAGCAAATCCTTTCCTGACTCTTGAGCTGGTTTTGGCCCAAGATGGCCTAAGCTCACCAAATTCCAGTCAGTATTCACAGCATGGGGTCGATTCTGATCTAAGCAAACCCATAATGTGGAAGGATACCTGGCCGTTAATTTTCCTAAAACAGATCAAAGGGAAACATGACAAGGACCTGGGCAACCACACGGAGTCACCCACTGCTTCTCCAACCCTGCTCACACTCCCTGGCTAAGGAACTAGTCTTTCTCTCTAAAATGTAGGGTATCAGTTATTCTTCACTTCACAAACATACGTACTGGTACAGACACATCCTCCTCCACTGACCAACACTGCAGAGCAGTTGTTGAACCTCTACGGAAAGAAGGTACCACAGCGGAGCTGATGGTGCCAGGCCCTCCATATGCACCTGCCTATGCCCATCCCCCCAGCTAGCCGAAGGCAGCACAGCCCCTATAGTGAGCGCCTCTCTGGTGCCCATGGCAACCCCACCTAGTAATGCTGCAATGTTACAATGAGGTTGGGTTTTGTTTGCATTATCTTTCTGGAACCTTTTTGAAATGAATGGTTGATGCTGCAGATTTTGCACCTCCCTCAGTTTGGGCAGAACTCACAGCCAGAACTCGCAAGCCTGAATCCAATCAGGTTGGCTAAGCAACCATCTAAAAGCTGACTTCTGCATCCTTACTGATTAAACCTGCCATCCAACAAAACCCTGATGCATTTCAGAATTCATTTTCCTCCTTTCACTATTTTCTCTTAATTGCTACACCAGAAAACTATTTTCAGGGGCAAACTCTTACACCTCTACTTCAGAGTTACGTGAGCTGTGAATGTGTATGTTCATGGAGTATTTGAATATGAATTTAAAAATACATGTATATTTGATATGTAGAAAGCTGTATGTAGCTCCTTTTCCAATTTACTACTTCTCTGGACCAGTATAGAAAAAACAAATTGATACGAACCTAGAAATATTTTGCACCTGCCGGGCATGGTGGCTCATGCCTGTAATCCCAGCACTCGGGAGGCAGAGACAGGAGGATTGCTGAGTTCCAGGCTTGCCTGGGCTACATAGTGAGCTCAGAGCCAGCCTGAACTACAAAGTGAGACCCTGTCTCAAAAAAAAAAAAAAATAGCAGTTATTTTCAGCCAAAATGTACCCAGTGTCTATGACATTCATTGCTTGGTACATAAAGAGCTGCCAAAGATTCATTGAATGAATAGATGACTAAAAAATTAAGGGTTGGGGCTGGAGGATTAGCTCAGTGGTTCCGGCACTTGCCTCACAAGCGCAAGGTCCTGAGTTTGATCCCCAGTAACCCCATACAATGCTGGGCGTGGAGACTCACGCCCACCAGCAATCAATACCACATACCACAGTGCCAGGCTTGGTGGCTCACACCTGTAATCCCAGCACTCAGGAGGCAGAGGCAGGAGGATTGCTGAGTTCCAGGCTTGCCCGGGCTACATAGTGAGCTCAGGACCAGCCTGAACTATAAAGCAGGACCCTGTCTTAAAAAAAAAAAAAAAAAAAAAAAAAAAGAAATATTTTGCACAAATACATACATACACACATATACATATATATATATAAATTATTTGCCCATTTTCACATCCTTTATAATCGATTTCAAGAAAAAAAAGATACACATCAGTTTCTGAGAAGAAATTTGTTGGGGTTTGGAACATTTGCTAACATTCCCTGGTTTAACTTCTTTCCTTCCAGAGTATGTCCCTATAGTACAACAGCTTAGGGTGCTTACACTGTCACTGAAATTGTTTATCCACTGTTATCTTTCTGCTGCAAAATACTCTTTTAGCTTTTTAAAAAGTGTTATAAGATTGTACTTGACGTATCTGTCTGTAAGAGATGTAAAAAAAAAACCTCCACTGGTATATCACGCGTTAAGAGAACATTTTATAAACTTCAATAGAATGCCAAATTAACTGCAAGAGACAGAACTCTGTCCAGCAACCGCCCACTTCAGAATTGCAGGCACTTCTTGGATGACAAGCAACAGCTATGTGAAAGCTGCGAGCCCCGCACACCTGGTGAGGGCAGCAAGGAGACAGCAAGACTGTGCCCACCTGGATTGCAGGAGAGCAGTTTTAAAAGACGAAACGGGATAGCCTCATGTGAGAACTTGATCCAAACATTCACAGTTAAACTTGGCCTAATAAGACAGGCAAGGCCATTCTTATCAAAGAAAAGTATGTCCTTGGGCAGAGAGAAGGGCTGTCTCCTATAGCATTACGGAGTGGGGCAGCCAAGGCTGATCTCATTCTTCTCTCGTGTCAACCCAAGTTGAAGCCAGCGAGGACTTCCGCAGAACCCGGCGAGCTGCGGCAGTCACAGGGCAGTAGGTACAGTCGCTCTGTCCGTACAAAGAGGAGCTTTGTGCTGCCTTGAGGAAGCGCTGGCACAGGCAGGGGAATTACAGCTGACACGTTTGCCACGCAAGAGCCAGGTAGTTACTGTCAGAGATGGTCTTTTTCTGTGAAGTGTTCTACTAATTAGCCCTGTGGGCAGGAATTGTTTCTCTTGAGCAGTTACTGATACAGACATTCAAACAGTTAATGAAACTCCATCTGTATAGGGCTTCCAAGTGGGAGGTGCGGGCTGAATTCATTAGTTTCAAATGTGAGGCTTTTTTTTTTTTTTTAAAGCAAGGAGAAAACCCACGGTCCAAACAAATGGCACTTGTAAAGTTCTGAAAAGGCATTGCTATTAGAAATGGGGAGGGGAAAAGAGAATAAATGCTTTTTGAGGAAACCTTACTTTCTTTAAAATGAAAAATAATGGTAAAGGTTTCTATATGTAATTAAAATCTTATTTTGAAGTTACCACTGCCACTGGCTCCCAAAGGACTCAATTAACAGGAAACTGCAAAGAATAGGGCATTTTCTTTGAGACACTTTATGATATGCTCCTAAGTAGACAGTGTGTTGGATAGCAGCTTTCACCTACAAAGGGTAAGCAATTATGGTTCATTCCAGGATAAAGGAGAAAAGGTGGAGGGGGTAAGAAGAAGGTTTATAACATGGAAATTAGCTTTTCTTTCAAGTGTTCAAATTTATCATTAAATCTATACTGACCCAGGCTGTACAAAATCTAAATTAAGTAAGAAAATTACATGATTTCAAAATAAACTATAAACCCTTTCTTCTCCCCCTTACTTAAAACATTTCACCTGAGAAAGCAGTGACCACTCTATGCCCACACAGCTCTGGTCGTCTTTTCCAGAAAGATGCTCTGTTGTGTTGTAATGTGAATTTAGAGACGAACCCCATAGTCGGGGCCACCTCGATCGCCAGGGCCTGGTGGTGCTGAAGCCAGCAGGCTGAGGGGTACAGGATCCACCGAGGCCTCGCTAGGTGTGGAGCAATTCCTGTCACCCCGCGGATGTCACTGAAGTTCAGAGCCGAGCCACTCATGGGCCAGCAGTGTGAGCAAGCAGTGCCTCAGGTGTCTGCCTCTTCGCGTTCTCTGGAAAACCCAAGCTTCCCAGTGCGGTCCCCGAAATAACCTGCTGCGTATGGAGGGCACTGACTGGCACACGGAGTGGCCGGGCCTGCCCTGAGACAGTGACCACCAGGCACCCTGGGGAAAGGGGACAGCGGTGCCTGCAGTTAGAGCTAATGAGCAAACGCGGGGACCCCTGGGCCGGGGAAATATTAATTACACCACAGGCCAGCCCAGGACCTGTTAGTCTCCACCTGTGAGGAGCTCACACTAAGCAGCCCTTGCATTTCTGTACTTTCCCTGCGACCGCAGAAACAGACCCTGGGAATTTTCCGAATCCTTTTCTTCCAGGCTCTCTCCCCCTTCCCCTGCCTGGTCCTTAATGGGGATCTTGAACTGCAGAGCCGCCGTGTCAGAACTCAGATGGTTAACATTCACTTCTTGCTGTTTTATTGCATATTACTGTGCGCGCCTGAGCAGCGGGAGCAGATTCGGGCAATTACAATCAAGTCAGGGCACACGCCGCGGCGGAGCAACACGGGCATGATGAGGATACTGATGAGGCACTTAGCGAAAACCCCACATCATCCACACTCATCAGCCACAACATGTCACCCCAAATGAGGCATCAGCTGCCTTCAAAAGGCTCATTGCACTGTGTTTACCGCTTCCCTCGGACCCACTTTTGATTTTACGGTCAGAACTGGGTTCAAACAGCAGCTGTCTGGCGAGGGCAGATCAGCGGCTCCTCGCTGCTCGCCGGAGTCCTGGGGCTTTGTCTGGGGAGCATTGGGGCGCAGGGGCTGGCGGGGCGAAGGGAAGCAGGAAGGCAGAGAAGTGTCCAGTTCCGTTTCTCTCAAAGAGGAATCCCTTTCCCAGAAGGGGCCCTTGATTAATTTCAAGCACTAGCACACAGTGGTGGTATGATGGGGCTGGGGGCAGGAAAGCAGACGAAGGAGCCTTTCAGAGATCTCCTTAAAATAGTAACGGGCTGGGTGGGACCCCTCACGAAGACGCAAATCCTTAGAAAGGTCAATCCCTCTGGCAAAGACAGATCCAAGCAGGAGAGCTGTTCAAGTGGTAAAAAAAGATTTAATTCTTTCATCATCAACTCATTCTTGGGTGGTTTTGAGAAGCATTCATTAGCCACGTTCGGGGTGACTTTATTCCAAAAACCCTGTTTTCCTGCTACAGGAGGAAGAAGAGAGATTCCAAACTACCCTTTGTTGACTTGGTTTAACGCAACTTGGAGCGGAACCCATGGTGGGGGGGTGGATCTGATTGTTTCCACTGCAAAAAGAACGAAAATGATTTTCCATCTATTGTGTTTTTCAAATGACTTGTATGTCTCTTCTGGCCAGAGGAGGGCATCTTGCTGGTAATTTTTTGGTACATAATTTTTGTGGTTGGATTAATTCAATGTCATTTATTGTAAAGCTAAATGTTCCTGATTATGTAAAAATTCATCCTACAGGGTTTTTTTTGTTTTGTTTCATTTTGTTTTGTTTGAGACAGGGTCTCGCTTTGTAGTTCAGGCTGACCCTGAGCTCACTGTGTAGCCCAGGCAAGCCTCGAACTCAGCAATCCTCCTGCCTCTGCCTCCGAGTGCTGGGATGACAGGCGTGAGCCACCACACCCAGCACTGTGGTGTGTGGTACTGATTGCTGGTGGGCATGAGACACCATGCCCAGTAGGTTACTCAGATCGAACCAGGGACCTTGCACTTGAGAGGCAGATGCCAGAGCCACTGAGCTAAATCTCCGGCCCCTATGGTATTTTTGTTAAATCTAGAGCGCCTGATCCCGTGCCAATAAAAGCAACACAGACTTCGACCTTTCCGCCCTTTGGGAGCTTATTCAGCCCCTTCCTCTCAATCCAGAATTGGTGCTGTCTCAACGGCCCACATCTGCGGCAGCACAGGGCATGGAGCCTGGCACAGAGTGAATGCACGGTGCTGTTCAGCAAAGGGCAGAGAAGAGCAGGTAGGTTCAGAGAGACGGTGTAGTCAGGGAGGACCGCGGGAGGAACGGCCTCCAGAAAACCCTGTCACCGGGCTGAAAAGCCCCGTTAGGCACTGGGTGTCATGAGCGCTATACCTTTTTCAGTTCAGTCACATGTATTACTAGTTTTCATTTTTTTAAAAAAATATATAAGTTGGAAGTGATCTTTTACTATCTAAAAAAGGGAGAAGACTAAATAGACCCTTTGGTTTGAAGAAAGTTGATGATCTTGAAAAATTAATTTGCTTTTTATCGTAATTCACCTTATGCACCTCTAGAATCTAGTTTACCAGAAATTTCAGAAAAGGCCTCTGTGAAGGATACAGCTTTTCTCTATTTCAACTTAGTTTGTCCTCACTCTCTTTCCTCCATGATCCCTCTCTTTCTAATGCTCCTGTCAGGTTCTGGGCCTGATATTATCTTTTAGTCTTTTCTACCCAAATTCTTCTATAGTTTCTGGAATTTTTCCTGTTTAAACCCACAGGTTTGTACTACACACTTGGATTCGAGGGAAACTCCCTGGCATGCTCTCAACAGGGCCAACCAGCCTTAGAGTGGAGGCGCTCAGTTCCGTTAGCTGCACAGCAGTCAAGGCAAAAGACACAAACATGTGCCTCTGTCATCTTAGACTCCTGAGGCCTCCAGGCTTGAGGCCTTAAGACCCTGTGCTATTGGATAATAGTCAGTGGATACTTGAGGAAAGAGGAAATAGGTAGGCAAAAAAGAAACTGAGCCACCACCATGGGAGAGGAGAGAATTTTGGAATGTTAGATCAGAAGTTAAACTCAAAATATTCAGATTCACCTTGGTCCTTCCAAGTTTTGTCTATGTTATTTTCACTAAGTGACATCTCATTGACCTTTAGCTTAGCATTTTCTTTTTAGTGCCCATTCATTAGGTGATATATATCTACGATATACAGAGAAAAGTAATATTTAGAGTTTATGAGATTATGGAGAGGATTCATGGAGAAATCAAACGCATTTACAGGACTTTAACAATCTTTTTTTTTTTTTTTTTTTTTTGCTTTTTGGAGACAGGGTCTCACTTTGTAGTTCAGGCTGGTCCTGAGCTCACTATGGTGCCCAGGCAGGCCGCCGCGAACTCAGCAATCCTCCTGTCTCTGCCTCCCGAGTGCTGATGACAGGCATGAGCCACCACGCCCGGCATTGTGGTATACAGTGTTGATTGTTGGTGGGCGTGTCTCCATGCCCAGCATTATATGTGGTTACCGGGGATCAAACTCAGGACCTTGCGCTTGCGAGGCAGGCGCCGGAACCACTGAGCTAACCGTCCGGCCCGACTTTAACAATCTTTAAAATATTAACCATGCCTACCTAAGTAGTTGGTGCTAGGGACCACAAACATTACTCATGATCCTTTAGGAAACGTTAGTATCATTATGTTGTGTATGTGTTCATTTTTTTATAAACTGGAAACCCTTCGATATTTTGCTACTGATGGGGGGTGGGGCCAAGAGGAAGTCTGCAAATTAAATGCTGCCTAATAAATGCTAGGCAATCCCAGTGAAAGAGAATTACTCCTGGGATATCAGAAGAGCTCACTGGTCAGATGGCTATTCATCTAGCTCTCAACCTCGGGTTTAGGAATCTAGAGGAGAACAGTTTTTCAGATCCTTGCCTAGGGCTTCAAAGAAGATCCATCCAGGCAAGGAAGTCTGCATATGTCTATACACACATACAGCATGCATGTCTGGAGGGTGTGTGTGTGTGTGATCACTTTGTGGGGTCATCATCTAACGCTCTTTGTGATTCACATTCTAAATTAGGCGAAAGGGATGCATCTTTCACATGCAGATCATGTTTGCATTAGAAGAGCAGTGAGAACACTTGTCAGTTTCGGAACATTTATGTGCTAGAAGTACTGTTAGCAGAAGAGCAGTTTAGATAAATTCAAGACTTTTTTTGCTGATCACAAACATTAAGCTTCACACCTGAAGCCCTCAACCCCCTGCTGCGCTCTAATCCCAGCACCATTCACCCTTAGAGACTCAGAGTGCTGCGCCTCGGCTCTCAAACCTTTGATTGCCCTGCGTTTGAATGCCACCACCTGCAAAAATGCCTTTTTATTCCCTTTGAGCCTCTTGAGAAGGAAGTAAAAATGATAATTCATGACAAACATTAATTAATTGTTTACAAGATGATCTTTTCTTTTTCCAACTTCTTGTTCAGCAGACACGTTGAACTGCAAGATCCCACTCGCGACGCCAGAATTTGTCAAGAGGCCCGCATTGTTGTTTCTCACTGAGGCATAGGACCCACTCCAGCCCATTGTTTCTCCAGCTCAAGTGGGTCTGTCTGGTTCACGCTGGAAGAATGGGGGTGACATGCGTGAGTTCCCAAGTATAAAAGAACTACCGGTTCTAGGAAGGTCTGGGAGTTTAGCACGGATGCAAAGTAAATAAACATTTTTCACCACCTCTTGCTGCATGTGATTTTTTAAAGGTCAAGAGCTGCCATTACAGTATTTTAAAAGCTTCAAATTACATTTAAAGAACGTATCACTAAACTCACAGAAACCTTATCAGAATTTAGGAACCTACTGTGACTGTTTGGTCCTTGAGTTTGTCATCCCTGGATGGTGGGTTGTAAAAGGAATGCAGATGCCCTGCGGTTTCTGATATCCTGTGATTTGCTCTAGTGAATGCTGCTCAAGTTCTTCCAAATTTTCCCTCAAAACATGGAAAACACTGAGATGCTTCACTTGCAACATTTCATGGAGTCGGTATCATAGGTCAAACACTTAAGGGAGATGAGAATAAGGCTCCGAGGCCCTTTCTTGACAAACATGTTCAAAATACAGAGGGGGTCGTGTTCCTGCGAGACTTCCAAAGTGTATGTACGTGTGAGACAAGTAAAAGGGAGAGGGAGATTTCTTTTTTAAATTAAAGAATAAAAAGCTTACTTGAAGGAAATGTAGAGTAACAGCGGAAAGACTTCCTCAGCAACTGAGGTTTTCAGATTTCAAATTAGGAGCCCTTAGATCACGGCTGCTGAGCTAAAAATCAATTCTATATTTTCTGAGTTAATACTAAGGATTGCACTTAACAGACACGGAGACTAATAAGGTATGCAGAAGGAGTAAAGTAGCACACACACACGCACACGCACACACACACATGCACACACAAATTCAGGCCTTAGTTTTGGCCATGATCCAGCACAATGATGTTTCAACCAGATTTGAAAAAAAAATCAATAACATCTGTGGTATAATGGTTAATTAAAGCAGCTCTTCAGCAGAGCTCAGGAGGAGAGGCTCGGCCTGAAATTCAGACAGCTGAAGCTTGATTATCAGGAAAGAATGCTTTTTTAGCTATGAGTGGATAGGCCAAAAGCTGCAATGTGCCGAAATGGGGAGAAAAATTGCTTTTATTTTAACTTTCTTTAAGTAATCAATACATGCTTTTCACCTGCATTAGGACACTGCTTAGATCCAAAGCCTGATACTCCACTTCAGCATAAATTCTAGCTCCTGTCTTTTGAAGCTTAGGTTTAAAAAGGAGCCCCCATCTCCTACAAAGCAAAAGAAAGAAGCAAAAGAAAAGAATATGCAGGTTTGGGTGCATGTTCTTGAGTTCGGTTAAAGCTTAGGCTGTAGGATGATTTGAAGGGTTTAATTCATAAGCTATACGCAAAGCCAATCTGACCTTGGGGTATACAGAGGTCACAGCCAAAGTAGTGAGACTGTACAAGAAAACTACTAAATTTTCTCAAGGAAACTGAAGAGCAAGGTCAAATTTCCCACTCTTTTTTGTCTTGCTATTGTTTCAAGTACTGTGCCGTGATGTTTTCCTTTCCTTTTAAAAGACAAAAGTCAAAGAATTACCAGTATCTCCTGGCTACAGATGGTATGGTCATCGGGTGACTTCAGTAAAGAAAACTAATTGGTAACACCCCATCTGACTTTTGGGGGGACACTTTGTTTTGGTTTCTACTATGGATGTTTTTCTTTGATAGCAAAATCTGTGTATCCACATCACACAGGTCCAGTTTCTAGAAGCAGAGCTGTGTTTCCCCCTGCCAGGGTTAAGCCGGTCCCCCCAGGAACAGCGTGACCAGCTCGTCTGTGGGTCCCCGCTGTTTCTGTTCAGTAAGTTTTCCTTTGGCGTCAAGCACGTGCTGGTCACTCTGCTGGGTAGTTCCTGCCCTGGGAGTTCAGAGTCTGTTTGAGGGCCGTGTGCTTGTGAACACACAACTGCAAATACAGTGAGGAAGCAGAGAGGCAATATACAGGATGGCTATGAATTTCGAAGCTCCCTCTGGTCAGCTGCCTGGAGAAAGAGCAAAGTGAGGGTTAGCGACGGAGAAGGACATTAGAGTAGAATTTTGCAGGACGAGGAAGCATTCCCAGGAGGCCACGGGCGAGAAGGGCAAGAAGGAACCCAGAATTCCTATATATGTGTGTGAATTATAATTAATCAGAAGGACCCATACAGTAGCGATACAAATGACTTTTAAAATCCTCAGAGTTTGCGTCTTGCACTGTCTGTTTTTGTTTTAAGGACTATCAGGATCAGAACTTCCAACATGCCTTCCTTTATAGCTACCGCAATCGAGTGGTTCCTTTTTTGTTATTTGACCACATTCACTGGAGGGTGAAAATGTCTGGGATCTTCTCTAAATTTAATACAAGCAGCAGCTCTGGCTTTTTTTCATAGGTCCAATTTTTCTCCTTCTGTGACTTTCCTTTTTAATCTTTTTCTGTGCCCCATTTGATGTCTTTTTCCACAATTTCAAATTCTGGAGAAAACTGAGAGGAGCCAAGAGGTGGGTCCACCAGGAAGTTGTATACTGTATTCTACTTTCGAAGGACTGAAACTAAAGCCTCACACCTTTCATCATCAATCTTTAGGTAAAATCTTCCCCTCCATTTATTATGTGATCTTGGGCAAGTAAAATTCGGTTTCCCCATCTGAAAAATAGGCATAACTACTTGTAGGGTTGCTACGTGGTTTCACTGAGTTGATTTTCGTGAAGTGTTTACAACAGTGTCTGGCGCAGAGGGATTGCTAAGCCCATGGTCATTAAATAAGACATAGGTCCTAGCACTTATTTAGTGTGAGAGTCTCCAACTTACATATCTTTGACATAATTTTGATTGTTCATTGTATTGCTTCAAATTTGACTCTTTAGTTGTGGTTTCCCCTGCTTTGACGTAGCTCAATTCTCAGCTTTCACTTGGGATATAACTTTTGCACTTTAATGTATTAACAGTTCTTACTTAGAGCCAATTATTTACTTCAGATTTTTAATCCATTTTCCATGCTATAAAATAGATTTTAAATTATGTTGCCAGGTTTTCTTAGTAAAAGATTGATATTTGCTTTTATAGTTCCCTGTGTAATTTCTGTAATTATTAAATCTTAAGGACTCCTCTACTCTTCTATTTGTTTTCCTGATTTGGCCTTTGTGCTCATCTTCAGTACATTACTATATTTTCAAATTTTTCAGCTGTGCATTTACTTAGTTCTCATCTTTAATTTTTTTAAATAAGGCAAGAGGAAGTGATTAAATAACATTTAAAATGCATATATTTTAAGCATTCACCCATTTTGGCACCATTCTGTCTGCTGGGAATACAGAGATGTGACACATACTGGTTAGGATTTGTTTCAGCTGCTATCAACAGAAACCTAACTCTAGGACTTAAACTCACTCTGTTTTCATCACTTGTGTAAAATAGACCAAAGGTAGATGCAAGCTTGAAAAAGTCATCAGGGACCCCAGAGTCCTTCCTTCTCTTGTAGTTTGACTTTTACTCTGAAGGACATCTCCTAGTCTAGGATTACTGCTGGCAAGTTAGCTATGACATTCTTTTTTTGTTTGCTTGCTTTTTCCTTTAGCGAGTTTATTAGTACATATTGTATATATATTATGAACACATTCATCATTGAGAATTTCTACTTGCACATGGTGTGTCTTGATTCTCGCTTTTTCCCATCACCCTGACCTCCCTACAAACTGCTACAACTTATCTAGGCAGTAGGGTGAAAGTTGAAAGTAAAAATAAAGCTAAGTATGTGTAAAGATAGGTATCTCTTTCCCCTAAGGAGTCCTCCCAGAGTTCTCACTTAATTATCCTGCTAACATCTTACTTGCCAAAACTTAACTGTATACCTAGCTGTAAAAAGCCTGAGAAATACCAACTTTTACTGGCTCATTCGCTTAGCCATAAAGCAAGGATTTTGGTGCTAAAAAATAAAAAGAGAGAGAGAGAGGATGATGAACGAATTTCAGTGTTCAACTAGTGATCTCTGGTACAAAATAACTTAGGGTTCAGTGTTCAGTGGTAATGACAGACAGGCAAATAACTATAATACAGTGAAATAAGTGCTAGTGAGCCGTATGTACAGTTATTGTTATCCTCTTTTTATGTCCATGTATTGATATTATTCACTCTTCTATAAAATTTTTCTCACCCCTTAAGTTTCCACTCCCCCTTGCCCACTCCTCGCCACCTCCCAGCTGAAATCACAGTAGCATACGGCTTGATCTGATTCCCCAATGGAGACAATCTCCACTGATTTTTCAGCGACTTATGTAAGGGCATGTAGCACCTATAAGTCACAAAGTCCCTTGAGAATAGGGAGTAGGCCTTGATTATCTCAAAAAGGAGGCTGTGCTTGGCTTGGGAAGTGCTCTATGGTCGCTGCTAGGAAGACTTGCTGTTCTCAAAAATGCTCTGAAAGGGGCCGGAGGGTTAGCTCAGTGGTTCCGGTGCCTGCCTTGCAAGCGCAAGGACCTGAGTTCAATCCCCGGTAACCACATATAATGCTGGGTGTGGTGGCTCACGCCTGTAATCCCAGCACTCAGGAGGCAGAGATGGGAGGATTGCTGAGTTCGCAGCTGCTTGCCTGGGCACCATACTGAGCTCAGGGCCAGCCTGAACTACAAAGCGAGACCCTCTCTCCAAAAAGCAAAAAAAAAAATTGCTCTGAAAGGATCTTTCAGTTCCTGCAGACTTGTCCCTGAGGAATGTTCACCTCAGGTCATTTCTACCAACATAGAATGGTTTTCCTGACCCTGGTCCCAGACTTTTCACCAAGTAGCATATCACTCTAGACATACCCTTTAGCCCCTCTGGACTGCATTCTTCTAATGTTTATGGACAAAAGTGAAAGTGATACTAAAAAGGTTATTGTTTCTCTACAGACCTTAAATATCAAGGATTGTAAGATTTTCTTTTCCACTTGTTAAAGAAAAAATAGAAACACAATTCAGATTTTTTTGCAGTAATTACAATACCCTAGTAAAAATAAATAAAGCAATAGATGTGAAAGATGTGGGAAAGTTATTACATGATATATTTATGTATGTTTTTGTTTACATATAATTATGTAAACATAGACTTATATAATAGTTATATAATATTTATTAGGTTAATATTTTTCACTAGGATTTTCAAACAAAATAGAGGCAGTAGCTTCTGTTTCTGCAGATAGGGAGAAGTTGCTTACCTGAAATTTATACAGATTATTTTGCTGCTGAATATAATGATAAGCATGATCAAGGATCTATATTGGTTAAAGAAATAGGTTTTAAATGTTGATGAAGATTTTAGTGAAAGTCTAACATTATATATGATGAAGAATAGCTCATTCATTCAGCAATGACTATCTGTATGAAATAATGTGAAAAAAGTGGGGAGTGTTAACCTACAGTGAACTGAATAATATACTACACTTGATCTTAGCCAAAAGGCCGAGAAGCGATTGAATAATATCCTAAAGTCAGTATCAACATGTCACAAAATCTCCCTATTTGAACATTCAAAGCTGACAAGTCCAATAGACTCTGACTAACATTAGCTCATTCCTAAGTGAAATTCACTTAACTTTTAGGATCTAAATTTACTCTGCTCAAGAGAATGCTAAAACAAGCTTCTGGCCACTTAACTAGGAACACTGTCAGCTAAGATTTACAAAGAATTACTACTAGTAAAACTAGTAGTAATGCCTAGTATTTTCTTCTAAAAAAGACTTTTAGGTATGTCGGCAAATAAATTCCAATAACAATCAGCAATGTACTATATTAAGCAGTTCCCATTTTACAGATAAGGACATATAACAAAATTTCTTAAGGCAATATTCACATCAGAGAAAGGTAGAAGTTTTGGGTGATTATATTCATTCGATGAAATGAAAGAAACTCATTGATTCCAAAAATATGTTAATAATATGTCTTTTATTTCTGAAATACTCTTTTACCATTGAACTATATGGTGTCAAGCTCTATAAAGAGTTTTTATCACTTCAGAATCATCTCAAAGTTTCTGTTGGTCAGAAACTTTAATCTCTTAAAGTATATGTTAGGAACTGATTGCATAAGATGTACAATTTGCTAAATCTTTAGCGACTCGGACCTTTTCACATAAAAGGCTCTAACTTTTCTGGTACAATAATCCTTTAAATTTTTCAAAGTCATTCCTGGTGAACTGTGGTACCATTCCTCATTATGATGTGCTTGTGTGTGGTAAGTATAACATTTTCAGCTACTTACTTCTACATTCCTTTTATGTCACAGTTTCCTAATCACAATTGTAAATAATTTTTGCAATTTGATATTCATAGAGTTGTGCCAACCATAAATGAAAATGTATGCCAAACACACAGGTGTTTATTGACATAAGACTGTGGTTTTGCACAAATATCTCCATATGCTTTTTATAGGTATGCTTGAAACTAATGAATGACACTATGGTATTAAAAATGTAACTATCTTATATAACTTAAAAATCTGGTGCTAGTTTAATTCATGCCTGAAATTGAGTGTGGATGCCTAACTCTTGTGTGTGTGTGTGTGTTTTTTTTTTAGACAGGGTCTCACTTTGTAGTTCAGGCTGGCCCTGAGCTCACTATGGAGCCCAGGCAAGCCTCGAACTCAGCAATCCTCTTGTCTCTGCCTCCTGAGTGCTGGGATTACAAGCGTGAGCCACCACACCCAGCACCTAACTCTTGTTTTTTAAAACAAGTAGAAGTTTGAGAGTTTCAGAATGTAAAATCTTTGTAAATTTCATTTTTTTCAAAATAAAATATTCAAATCAGAAAAATGTTAAATTTATGTATTGAAAATTCACAGAATAATTTCATATTAATATTCACATGTATACTTTTCTACATGCTGTATGAGATAAAGGAATGAGTTTCAAAAGATCAAGTGACTCCATTTCCGATGTCTTCTACATAATGCTCTCTAATATATCCACTTCTAACTCCCCTAAAGACAAAAAGAAAGAAAGAAAGAAAGAAAGAAAGAAAGAAAGAAAGAAAGAAAGAAAGAAAGAAA
The DNA here is from genome assembly GCA_004025085.1 of Thryonomys swinderianus. Taxonomy (NCBI): domain Eukaryota; kingdom Metazoa; phylum Chordata; class Mammalia; order Rodentia; family Thryonomyidae; genus Thryonomys; species Thryonomys swinderianus. The sequence goes on along the minus strand of PVIC010017400.1, from coordinate 5,073 downwards.
GAAAGGAAAGAAAGAAAGTTTTAAGATGAACAATTCATCCCCAATATCTTGGAAGATTTCTTTCTAAATTAATTGTAAGACTGAGAAAGCTGTAATGAAAAAAATCAGCTTTTGAAATGTCTTTTAAAAAAGGAACAGCCTCTTCTCACCTGTGGCTGGCATTTCTGGTAGGCTTATACAACAGCTATTCCTTCCCCACAAGCCTCAAAAGGACTTGTTTTCCAGACATATCCCCCTCCTTCTTTGTCCTTCCTAAACAAGGTGGTGGCTCGCTTCAGTAATAGCACAGAACCAAGAAGCTATTAGGAAGTCTTAGATCAAAAATATAACATGGTGCTACTCTAAGTAAATCCAAAGTTGCATGAGCACATTATACCTAGAATCATCTTTATTAATGAGAAATCCAGTATGAATTTCATCAATGATTTTTTATTACCAAATAAAGATACTTCTGGAGGTAAAAAATTTCTAATGTCAAAATATCTACTGAAGAATCGAATCGACATGATACCTAGGCTAAAAGCAGGAAATATGAATGCAGTTCACAAATCTGAACCTCCCCTTAAATCAGAACTTTACAGTTATGAGGAGTGTCCAAGCTTTAGGCCCACATTGCTGAGCTGTCCCTGGCTGGCAGGGCAGACTTGGCTATGAGAGTTTCCTCTCCAGTAGAACACTGTATTTTAAGCTCCTCCTTAGCAGTTGACTTGGCTGGTAAGCACAGTAGGTACAGTGCAGAGGATCCGTAACACTTCTAGGGATCATAAAATTGTTAAATTGAATTTCTTTTAAAAGCAAGGAAAATAATGTACTAATGAGCCATGCTGGTTTGTGTTTATATTGAAGCCAATGTAGTCATAACATTTTCAATTTTCATGATTTTTTAAGTGGCATAAGGTGTCCACAAAGGTGAAAATGTCTGAGGCTCATGAAAGCCATAACAATCCTGGCCTAGCAGGATAAACAAGTCCTAGTTGCCAGACAAAAGAGCCATTGGTCAAGTTTATCCTGGTTCTCAAACTCAGTAATCCTCTTCCTCCACTTAATAAGGCCCTGAATATAGCTGGAGTTTCAGTCCTATTCTTTCTCCAAAGACCAGTTCCTCTTTCAGCTCCATAGAGGGCTTGATCCTGAATAAGACAACTCTGTTGAGATTTTAAGGATATTAACAATTCGGTGCTCAACTAGCCTTTGAAATATTTTAGAACTACAATTTAATGCCAAATTCTTTCTATAGAAGGTAGCATGGTTACGCAAGGCCGGTATTCAGGACAAGATTAGGATTTGGTACACATTAGAACTTTACATAGAATCTACATGATAAACATTAGAGGTTTAGCTGGCCTACTACATGGAGGGATGGATGGATGGATGAATGGATTGATGGGTGGATGAATAGATCCGAGGATCACAAGTTGTCTCCAGTTGCTTAAACCCTTAAAGACCTAAGATAGGATCAGGAATATTTTTCTAAGCTACTAAATATTTTGAGTTTTCTGGGCTATATGGTCTCAGTTGCAATTATTCAGTGGTGATGTAGTGTGAGGAAACCATGCACAACTGATGAATGTTTCTATATTCCTACTGAAATTTGAATTTCATACAATATTCACAAGTAACAGCATCTTATTTTCTGGATTGAAAAATGAAAGGGACATTCTTAGCTAACAGGCTATATGGGAAAAGTTGGTGGATGAGAATTTGACAGAGGCTATATAGTTAACTGACCTTTGACTTAACCTCTAAATAAGGCTCACAAATAGACTTGCTCCAAATGAAAAAGGTACAGTAGCTACTGACGAAGCAAAATCATTAAAGATGCCTTCTCTATCACTTTAACAGACTTTTATATGTCAAGCGTGGCTCCTCACCACTTGGACCACTGAATCAAGCTCCAAAATTTCTTTATCACCAAGGTCAAAACTTACTTCATCCATCATCCTATGAGATTCCATCTCTTTTCACAAAGCTTTTAGCCTTTACCATTCCATGTATCCCAATCTATCCAAGCCAAACAGATTTGACATTTTATTATCAGTTTGAATTCAACCCGCATAAAATGAAATTCATTCCCTCTTCTTCAATGTGGGCTCCCCATCTTTTCTAAGCTATCCAGATTGAAAACTTCAGGCATCTTTGAATCTCCTTTCTCTACCACTTACATCTAGTTTTCCCTTCAAACTACAGATTCTTGGTTCAACTCTTGGCTATGAAGAGGTCAAATGATCTTTGAGGCAACACTGAATTAAGTCTCACTTTAAAGATACTTTATGAATTTGGCAAAGGCCTGAATCTTGGTGAGCTAAAAGTCTTTAAGAAACACAACAGGAGGCCAGAGATTTAGCTCAGTGGTGCCGGTGCTGACCTCACAAGTGCAAGGTCCTGAGTTTGATACCGGTAACCACAATGCTGGGTGTGGTGAGTTTGATCCCCGGTAACTACAATGCTAGGCGTGGTGACTCATGCCCATCAGCAATCAGTACCACATACCACAGTGCCGGGCATGTGGCTCACGCCTGTAATCCCAGCACTCGGAAGGCAGAGGCAGGAGGATTGCTGAGTTCGAGGCATGCCTGGGCTGCATAGTGAGCTCAGAGCTAGCCTGAACTACAAAGCAAGACCCTGACTCAAAAAAAAAAAAAAAAGAAAGAAAGAAAGAAACACAACAGGCACTTTCACAGAACTTAAATAATAAGAGAATCTAAATTAGCAGCTGCAGAATGACACATATACCTAGGATGCTCAGCCTGATTTCCTTTTCTCTTCTCCAGTGCCTTTTGTCACTCCAGTTGGACTGTGTCATTATCTATGGTGTTTAAGTAGGAAGCTGCTTTAAAAAATGTAGCCATGCCTTTTAGTACCAGTTATTCACTAAATAATATTTAAGAATTTCTCCTTTTCAATGAGAAGCAACATGCAGTTCCCTTGATTTGTGGCCTAAAATGAAAGAAAACAGGCTGACAGCAAAAGAAGGTAATTTAACCAGAATTCCTGTGCTCTGTACTTGAGCCATAGAAAGTCTTCATAAGGGCCTTGTGCACTTTTAAACTTTAATAACTCAGGTTGTGCGTGTTAGAGAAACAATCTAAACGGCACTCAAAAGTAAATGTATTAAAGTTTAGGACAACTACATTACACAATTGCACACAATATATACTTATTTCAGATCCTGTGACAAATGAAATATGGCCAGAAGAATTGAAGTTCATGACAGCTCTAAGAAGAAAATTGAATTTGCCTTTAAATTCCATTTACAGTTTACTGTCATGTCTACCTCGTATGCTTTTGAGTTAAGTTTAAAAAGGGCACAGAGACTTTATAAAGATCCTATACTTGAATTCAATGATAAGTAGTTAGAGAGAACATCATACCATCTCTTAGCAAAGATAATATACCTGCTTACTTTGTTTTTAAGACAGCCTCAGAAATAGAAAGTATAGTGAGTCGCCATGGTTAGTACAACTCAGTAAACAAGAATAAACCAGGGTATCTGAAATACAAGTCTAGTTTTCGACTTTGCCAATAGCTCGCTGAATGATTCAGGAAAATACAGTACAGTTTTTTCCTATACTTCAGAGTTTTTCATCCTGTGCTAAAATAGGGTGACTTGGGCCATGCACAGTTTTTATAAGAGAGAGAAAATGAGGAAAGAAAGTATCTTCTGTATTCTCCTAGTGAAAAATCTGTTTCAATGTGTCTCTACCTGAGTACAGAACACATAAAACAGATGGGGTGTTACTATTCTCTGCTTGTTTCAAAATAGGAGATTGCAAAATCAAAGCCTCCAGGTCTACAAAAAAAAAAATCTGGGTGTATGCATTTGAGAGGAAAGACAAGAAGGAGGTTTCTCTTGAAGTCGTGCTGAATACAAACAACGAGAGCTGGGACAGGATTGCACAACACGTATGGTGCTTTAGCGGTCTTCATGTACTTTGCAAAAAATTCATTTCCTGTATTTGGTCAAGATAGGGAAAAGTTGGGCACACACAAATCTGATGTGGCTTTTGATTAGAACACCTTATCAGATAAGATAAAGATATCATGATAGGGATGGAGAACATTTTAATGCTTAAGAAATGCAGCTGGAGAAAATGGTCCAATCCAAAGGTGTCCATATTCCAACCTATCTGTCTTAGGAATTCTTTTCACTTCCTCATTGCTTTCCTGATTTCCTGGAGAGGCACCAACCGCAGCCTTCTTCAAAAGGGAATCTGATCAATATCTTCATGCTGAGCTGAGCATTACCATTAACTCCCTGCCGTGGTACTGCATTTTAACGGAATCAAGTCTCAAGAAAAAAACCTCTAACTGAATCATTTCAGGCAACCTGAGAGTTAGGGAAGTCTGGAGGCGAAGCAAATTCAAAAAAGGAGGATTCATCTGACATTCCTAACATTCTAGAGCCCTTTTCCTAGGAATCTCTACACCAGTAGCCAGGCTTTACTTGAAGTCATCTTTCAGTCGCCTGAAAGTTGACGTTTTAGAGGTGGCCTGGAGATGCAAATTTGGGGGCAACAAATAAGCTTTAATATTTGGAAAAATGGGATGATCTTACACCTATGGAAGTTTGGGCTGATTGTAGAAATGGTAGTAGGTTTGACCTCTTAGTTCCAGGGCACAGACAGGAGGGGCCCTTGCCTCAGGAAATCAGGAATTTTCTCCAATTTATAAAACCAAGTCAAATATTGACTACCCTTCATGTGCTTTGCAAAATGAAGTGTTTCCTGCAACTTTGAAGGCAAGAAATTTTGGAATTCATCTATCCTGGTCCTACTTGTGAAAGATTTTGGTGAAGGCTCTCAAGCTTTACAGAATCGTATTACAAAATAAAGACCGTGGAAATAGGTTGTTGCTTCCACCATATTTTGTTCTTTTCATTCGGAGCTTTCCAAAACTGTGATGTTTCTTGTTGGACTGATGTTGGACTTGTGGTCATAGATGTGCACCATCCCTTTTAAATCTATTGGGTGGTACATTTTAGATGCAATCGCCCTCCAGCCCCTTTATGCACAAGACAGATAGGCAGAATAGCTCAGACAAAAGTCCCAGTCAAAATGCAACATCACTCAGGAG
>PVIC010017399.1:0-32784 GCA_004025085.1 Thryonomys swinderianus | reverse complement strand
TTTTTTTTTTTTTTTTTTTTTTTTTTTTTTTTTTTTTTTTTTTTTTTTTTTTTTGAGACAGGGTCTTGCTTTGTAGTTCATGCTGGCCCAGAGCTCACTATGTAGCCCAGGCAAGCCTCGAACTCAGCAATCTTCCTGTCTCTGCCTCCTGAGTGCTGGGATTACAGGCGTGAGCCACCACACCCGGCATGGAACTAGCTATTTTGAGGAATAGCTGCTTAGAAGACACTGGATACAGTTGACGCAGATCTCACACAATAAGTGTGTTATAAGAAAAGTTTTATATGTAAAATATAGAAGCCTACACTTTATACCTGCACATAACAAAACATCAAATATGACTAAGATTTTAAAATAATTCGTTGCTGTTTTTTTTTCTTGTTCTGTGCTAGTACTTAGACACAAGCAGTATCATAGGCCCAAGGTGTAAGAAAAATATCAAGAACACAAAGGGAGAAATGATACTTTCTTTTGCAAAATGGGTATAGCAAGGTGTTCTAGTCAAGTTTAAGAACATCAGTGCTCAGGCCTGTTGCTGTCAAAGAGCCCTTTCTAAACCATGTTTCTCTTCTGAGACAGAGTTGTATTGAGTGATAAGATTCTGGTTTTGCCATTTAATAGTGATGTGGCTCTGATGTCTTTTAACATTCGTATATATGAAGCCAAGGGAATGGGTGTGGTGCTTTTTGTGGTCCCTTACTCCCTTGCATATTACTCTGTGGATGATACTATTAGATGATCAATTTTCACCCTTGTTTTCCTTGCAGGGGAAATGTAATTTTATGATTAGCATGTAATCCCACTGTGCCTTATCATTAAAGAGCTGGTTCAGTGTTTATATCCTCATCTCAAGTAGGGAAGCTGGTGGAACTTTGCTGGTTACCACTTCATGATTGGTACTTGATACATCTTTGCAGATGACTGTAGCTATCCTGACTAAACTGGTTTTGGGTGGCTTCCAGAAATCATAGGAAAACTCTGAAGTTGCACTCTCCAATATAACTTTTCATGTTAGTGGACATGGTTCTCAGATAGCATTGTTAGAAATTCATAGCTAACTCACTGATACAAGAAGAGTTTGAATCTAGAAGAGTATTTCTTCCTCATTATCTCTCTTTGAATTACCACAATGCTTACAAAATAATATTTTATTTCTGCTGATCTTCTATGTTCTATGCATTATACTCACATATGCTCCTTTAAACATTGCTTTGATCTCATACATTCATTAAACTTACATGAATTTAACTGGATGTCATTGTTGGGAAAAGTAACAAAATAGTTCCACCTGTTAAGTTCCACATTCCAAAGGAAACACACTCTAGAAAAATGTAAATTTTAAGTTGTACTGTACCTAGACTGATGAGTTTTGTAGAAAAGCAGTGTTTTAGGTTATTGCGTTTCTGAATCATCTTTGCTGGGATATATTGTCATGTTGGAGTGGGTACACATAAAACTGAGTAAGACATGGTCCCTGCTCTCCAAGAGCTCGTTCCATTCATTCATGCTCTCACTCAACACATTGTAAGTTTGCCACTGTTCAGTGGAGAGAATACAGAAGCTAATAAGACCTCCCGTCTTCAATTTGTCTTTCTTCTAGGAGACAGGTTTATATGAAATTATTTATGGTACTCCTTCCCACATGCTGGGGTGACCAAGATGGGTAGAAGGGGAAAAAAAATGCTCTTTTACATCACATGATTAGAGGAGGTTTCTCTGGGAAGACAGATATAACCTGAGTGACAGAGAAGTAAGTCACATAGAGACTGGAGAGGAATAGGAGGCATAGGAAGCGCCAGGTGCAAAGTATGTGGAGTCCCTGCGGAGTCCCTGCGTGGGCCTGCTGGAGAGGATGGGGGTAGGGTGAGAACGCCTTGTGATCGGGGAGATAGCCCGGCCCAGACAGACGAGCCTTAGAGCCATTGGCAAGGACTTGGGATTTTACTCTGTGAGGAGAAGCTCTGGGCAACACTGAACAAGTGAGAGCAAGCGAAAATGTGCTGTGATTGAGATGTTAAAGTCACCTTAATGGCTGGAAAGGAGCAGAGACTAGTGAGGAAACAGCTGTGACCGCCTAGGCAAGTCCCTGCTGAGAGAGAGTAGCCTAAAGCCCTGCTGTTTTGAGGTGTGTTTTGAGGAAATGGCCGATGACATTCACTATAGGATGACTGTTACGTTAATGAACTTTTATTTTTCCACTCTTTCTCTTTCCACTGTGGGAAAGGAGGGAGGCAATCACAAAGGAATAATTCTGTGAGAATTTATTGAATATCTTTTGAAAGACAGTGTTGTATGTTTGCCTTTCACCTTTCATCTTTTTGCCACACCTCAACGCTCAGCATCTTTTTTTTGTTTTTTTTTTTTGAGACAAGGTCTCGCTTTGTAGTTCAGGCTGGCCCTCAGCTCACTATGTAGCCCAGGCAAGCCTGGAACTTAGCAATCCTCCTGTCTCTGCCTCCGGAGTGCTGGGATGACAGGCGTGAGCCACCACTCCTGGCACTGTGGTATGTGGTATAGATAGCTGGTGGGCGTGAGTCACCACACCCAGCATTGTATGTGGTTACCGGGATTGAACTCAGGACCTTGTGCTTGCAAGGCAGACACCAGAACCACTGAGCTAAATCTCCGGCCGAGCATCTTTTAAAAATATTAGGAGACTTAGTATTGTGATATAGAATATTTCTTCATTAGGAAACTATTTTATCATTGATAACTAAAAAATTAAATAGAAAAACCGTCAGCTTCCATCTTTTAAAATATATAGTGCCAGTTCTATGATTCAGGAAAGCACTCATTCCTGAAAGAAAACACTAAAGTTGAAATAGTTCAGAAAAAACTATAAAATGTAATCATTTTCATTCTTCCAAAGACTGAAGAAAGCCTAAGTTATAGTTTCTCGGACTGCAGTTTCTTTGTTATAACTTATGTGAAAATTAAGAGTTTTAATGAGCTATATTATATTGGTGTAGCTTTCTTATTTTGTTGAAATATGTATAGAATTACGGCATTTCTCCTTTTAAATTTCAGTAGATAATCAAAGACAGTTGTTTTAGTGGGTATGTGCTGGGTGACTGAGGATTTACACTTTTGCCTCTGTCTCATTCAGGGAAGTGTTAGACACCGCTTCAGAATGTGACTCCTTAAATTCTTCCATTGGAAGGAAGCAGTCTCCTCCCTCAAGCCTTGAGATATACCAAACATTGTCTCCTCGAAAGATATCCAGAGATGAGCTCTCCCTGGAGGATTCTTCCAGGGGAGACTCGCCTGTCACTACAGACCTCTCCCAGGGTTCTCCAGACTGCATCGGCCTGACAGAAACCAAGAGTATGATCTTCAGTCCTGCAAGCAAAGTGTATAACGGCATCTTGGAGAAATCCTGTAGCATGAACCAGCTTTCCAGTGGCATTCCGGTGCCTAAAGCTCGCCACACATCGTGTTCGTCAGCTGGCAATGACGGCAAACCCATCCAGGAAGCCCCGAGTGTCACCAGGATAAGCAGCATCCCCCATGACCTTTGTCACAATGGAGAGAAGAGCAAAAAGCCATCAAAAATCAAAAGCCTGTTTAAGAAGAAATCTAAGTGACCTGCTGACTTGATGGAATCCTATCCAGGTGGCATCTGTAAACTATTATCTCCCACCCTCCAGTCCCTAGTTTTTGTTTTAATTTGAGGAATGTGATTCCTCTGGGGCTCTCTGGACTGGACGCCACGGTGGAATGTCCTGAGGGCAGCTGTCTGCTGTCTGCTTAAATGACAAAGTAGTCAGTTAGTACTGAGAAATCATTAGGAGATGAGACAGTTTACAGTCCTTTTCTGCCTATTTATTTCTGCTTTGTCGTTAGTGATGTATATACGTTTTGTTGAAAGCCACCACGGACTTACGAGCTTTAATGGACTGGTAAGCCAGCATGGGCTTGCAAAAATTTGTTTACCAAGCATCTTCGTATCTTTCCACAGAGCTATTTACATCCTGGACTAAATAATTTAAGAGAAGTAAAACTAATTGCACTACTGTTTTCCAGACTGGAAACAATAAATCTCTGCAAGTGAAACTGTGTAGAGTTTATAAAATGACTATGGATAGGGAACTGTTTTCACTTTTAGATCAAAATTGGATTTTTAAGTAGAAACTAGGGTTTCTAATTGACTTGATTTCGGGAAATGAAAAACCCATGCTTTTACTATGGGATGCTTCTTTAAATGCATTTAATATTATGAAGTTTCAAGTCCTGCTGTAAAGATCATGTTGTTTTGTTTTCCCCAGGGCTTTCACTGTGATTCACTGCTTTGCAGGCTGTGTGATAAAATAGAAATGATTTAAAGAGAGAAGGCTCAGAATTCCTTATGCAGATAGGAGAGTTGAAACTTGATTGAAGGACTTAAAACATTCACAAGCTTAAACTGAGATAGGGGTGCGGGGATTCAGGCATTTGTTTACAGACTTTGAATAACTGCAAGGACTTATGGTTTGTGAAAAATTTGTACTGTGGAAAAGATAATAAATTGGAGACCTGATTTTGTGGGATTGTGTTGACTTTTGTTGATAACACTCCACTAAAAATACTATGTTTTCTGGAGAACTGTACACTGTCTTGTTGCTTAATTGCAATATAAGAAATAGTGATGTTTTGGAAGTAAGTTGTCAACAGATTTCTATTTTATATTGTTTGTCGTATTTTTTATGTAGCTTGAAATGTTTAAATGTTCTAATATCAAGATTAACAAATATAAATTTATGGTGCATTTAGATTGTGTTGTATTAATTTGCAATGTTTGGTATTTGCTATATAAAAGTAGATTTGCTATGAGAAATGTCACATAGAGGAACAAAGTACCTTAACATCGGGGGAGTTTCTGCATATTCTACTTTTAAAAATTCCATCATAAGTGACCTATAAAATATAATAAATATGTGATGGATGTTTTGGTGAAAAACCGATATGTATTAGTAGAATGGTTTTTCAGCATCATGGCTGAAATACATAATCTAATCTAGTGCTATTTGAAAATGCTAATTGATAAACAAGTTTTTTTCAAGACTTACTCTAAAGAAAATTTTGTTAATCAAGGATGTGGAGAAGTTTGCCAGTCTCCTGTGCGTTCTTCAGTCCCATTGCTAAAAACCACTTGGGTCCTACATTGTATTTACATCAGCTCCTAACTGTTGAACAGACCAAATGCTGCAAGGGCGGAATTTGGTTGACTGAAGTGAAGTAGTCACGATAAAGAATGATAACTTGGGTTGCAGAGTTTAGAAACATAGGCTTACATCTTTTTAGGAAGAGGAAAGCCGAGTGTGAAAAGTTGAAATGTGTTCTGTAAAGTTTATTCGGGATGAAAGAAATGCTTTTATATCTCTTCCTTTTCTTTACAGATGAGAGGAGTTGTTCTCTTTGAAAATTGCAAACAGGATGGAAGGGGGTAGTTGGAGGGGTAGAAAACGCAAAAGCTCCAGAGCCTAGAATGAAGCTTGCCCGCAAGGCGGCTGCTCCCGGCGTTGGCAGGGGCTCGGGTCCAATGCGCTGGGCTGCAGCTGCTCGGCGGTAGCCGCCGGGACTCCAGGGCTGCGCGCATCCATTTATAAACAGATTTAACCAAGGGATATATACTGCTTTATGTTGTTTGTAATATTTATTTTGCATTAAGACAATATTCTATATTTGTAAATTCAACAGAAAAAAGTGAGTTTTGGAAAGCCACGATCATTTCTGTATTATATCATTTATGTAAATACTTGGGCATTTCTATAAATTTTTAAAATTATCCATTTGTTGCCTTATTTTAAACTCTCAAAATTATATTTTCCTGTTTTCAAAATAATACCTTTCTTACTGTTTAAAAACATATTAATGATAGAAAACAGTAACAAGCAGGTCAAATTGTGCTAGCACCAAAAACTGCTTTCAATGTTTTGATATATTTTCTGCTAGATATTTTTCTGTGTACTGATGTATATTGTACATAATTGAGATCACATATATTCACTCTTGCATCATGCTTTTTTACTTAAAGCATTTCTTCAATATTACTGAAAATCTTCATGAACATTTTAACCACTGTGATATGCCACTATATAGATTTAACATCTTTTCAAACATTCTTCTGTCATAAACATTAGGCTGTTAACAAATTTAGGATACAGTGTGGAGTAATAGCATTTAACGTTAATTAACCATGCTATGTGCCAGGCACTGTTTTAAATACTTCTAAAATATTTATTCTTGTTTTTCTGACCACCCCTGTAATGTAGGAACTTTTTTTTCTCTTCAAATCACCATTTTACTGATTAGCAAACAGCCCAGAAAATTAATAATTTGTTCCAGTTCATATAGCTAGTAAGTGATAGAGCCACGTTCTTAACCAAGTTCATTGTCTAAATTCAGATCAGTACTTCAATTTTTCTTTCGCTCTCCCTTCCCTCTCTCTTTCTCTGTCTCTTTCTCTTTCTGTCTCTCTTTTTTAGAGACAGTGTCTCACTGGGCAGTATAGGCTGGCCTTGAACTCACTGTGTAGCCAGGGCTGGCCTTAGAGTCTCAATGATCGTCCTGTCTCAGGCTCCCCAGTTCTGGGGTTACAGCTTGGTGCCTAAGGTGTATTTTTAAAAGGAGTTTCTACACAAATATAAAGAGATTATTTCACCGTACATGTATGAGTACATATATGTATGTGTACACACACTGGCACATATGTAACAGGTATAACTATTTCTGAGGTCACTTATACAGCCACGTTGCTGTACCCTCCCCATAGGATTTGCAATTATAAATCCCCTTTTATTTCACACCATCATTTCTGAATTAACATTTTTACAAATTTTTGCTAATCTAAGTAAATAATGTCTTACAAGTTTAGAAAATTTCACATTTTATTAGTATTATATATTTTTCATTTCAGTAATTGTTCATTTTTCTTACCCAGAAATTCTTGATGTCTTTGTGTTTTCCAAAATCTTTTGCATAACTAGCCTTTCATATGTAACTGTTGTATTCTTTATTTACCACATCAGTATTTTTCTTTTATCATATGTATTTTTCATACTTATTTAAGGACAAAATGAAAGAAAACCTAGGTTTAAGTTTTAGATTTATTGAGCTCCTGGTTTCAGGTTTGAATGGGAGAGTTTAACTTTGTTCATATGGTTAGATTCCTCACCCCCAAAAAATGATAGGTAACAGATAATACAGAATTGTTCTGCTTCACCCAACAGGTGCTTAGCAGCCTACCCTGTAGCTCAGAAAGTATAAAGATTAACAGGTGCTGACTTTAAAGCAATTCAGTATCTAATGGAGAGACAGATCGGGACAAAGCCTTGTAAGTGACAGAAATGTAAAGCAAATATTGGGAAACTGGGGCTCATGGAGATTGTCTAGCTCAGAAGCATTTTAAAAATTAAGAATGATGTAGTGGTTTTTTTTAAAGAGAGGACGTAGATCAGCCATGAGGAAATGGGACCGAGAGCAAGCTGGTTTTCTCTTAGTTGCCTGACTTCAAGCAGAATACTCGCTAACAGCTCTGAGGGTATTTATTTGAGTTAAATTGCCAAAAGCAGCACTTGAGCAGTCCCATGTAAGCCGGGGTAGTAGCGATTACTTTCCCTCGCCGCACCCCCACGCGAATCAGGAGACCTGTGGAAAGATCTCGGGGTCAGCTTAGGAGGCCCATCTCGGATGAGTTGGTGTCCAGCGGGTTTCAGGCCAAGTGTTAGGACTTAGAAATCCTAGAGGTCTCTGCAGGTCTCTGAGTGGGGCCTGCCAGGTCCTTTCCAGAGCTTCGTTTACTGTGGGCCCAGAGAGAAGACTGGAGAGGCTGTGATTTCTTAGCAGCGTGACTTCATCTACCGAGTTAGAAAATTCTGTGTCCAAACTCCCTGGCACCCTGATGATCCAGATGTTGCTGGATCTGGCTGATGTCCTCAGTGGCCTCCAGAAGAAGAGGGAGATCAGGGGCTGAAGGTGAGGCAGGCAGCTCATCTCCATTACCGGCAGTTCACAGGTGGGCCCCAAGCCTCACATGGGTGGCCTGGCCGCTCCAGATCCCACTCCTGAAACAGGCTGAGCCTTTGCCTGTCACGAACTTCCTGCTTTAACCTGGCAGGTTTTGGTTCCCAGTAAAAATGGGACTCCTAGAAGTCTTATCTAGGTCAAAGCAGTTCTTCATCTCTTGCTATATTTGTCCTTAATTTTAGACAGTTTGGTTACATAGTCACACAAGTTCCATTTCCCATAGTATGTTCGTGCTTATTCTTGAAGTACCACTTGAAGTATCTTTGCTTCAGAACATCCATGTAGATTGATTTTTCTGTGTAAAAGAACATAGAAGTGGAAGTATTCATACAGCCTTCCGGTGCCAGCCTGTGTTGGCACCAGAGTCTAGGGAAAAATTAGGGTTGCCAGCAGTTAGGGGCTAGAAAAGATTTCCCAAGTACGAATGCCTTCTTTTGTTTGCCTTTTTTCCATGCAAACAATTAAAATGCAAGATGTGCATCTATAATCAAAAAAGTACAAGAATTTAGAGGTTGAGGGAGGGCTAAAAGAAAGCCTGGGCACTTTGACTTTTAAAGTAGAGCCAAAAAAAAAAAAAAATGCACCTAGCAGTAGGACTGGGTAGAAATGGAAAGACAGGGAACATGCATTTATGGTGCAGTTGCTGAAGTCTGTCCATTTAACCTCCACACATCTCAGTGAATGACTCTCCTTAATCTACTCCTCAAGGGTCTTATTTGCCTTTGTATTAACTTCAGAAGGCTGACTGGATTCTGCCTCGTGCCTTCTTGTCCTTTCGTTGAACTTTCCAAGTGCCGCACTGAGTTTTTCTCTGAATTGAGTGTTTCCGTGCCTTTTTCTGTTGATAGGATAAAATAAAAAAATGAGCAAGAACTAAGGAAGGACCTTGATGTCCCGGGCCCTACGTACTCCCCTGGCCCGGGGCTTCCCTGCCCAGTCACAGAACTTCACCTCGCTTCTGCAGTGGGCTGGGCTGCTGCTGTTGCCTGGAGCGTCCTGGCCTCCCCTTGGGTAACTGCCTGTAGACGCTCAGCTCACATATTTCCGGGAAGATGCCTCCACGTCCCCATGTAATTTCTCATGTTATTAGACTCTACTTTTCCCACAATTATGTGGTGAGAGCGTACAGGGTCCTAGGGGAGCAGCAGAGAAGATAAGCATAATTCTTACCTATTTCCTTGAACAAATTGATAATTATTGAAGTTACCATGGTTATGGCTAGTGCCAGGAAGAAAACTTCATGGGGCTATGCGACCATTTGAAGGAGGCCCTAATTTGGTGAAAAAGGCTTTTCATGAAGAAGTTACATTTGGGCTGAACCTGCAGAATCTACTAGGAAGCAGACGAGAATGGACTTCCGGTCACACAGAGGGGTAACGCCACGTGAAGAGAAAATGCCGAGGGAAGACTCAAGGGTGCACGGGAGACAGCGGCGGCTGCGGGGACGGGACCGTAGCGAGAGAGGGTGAAAGGAGGCGCTGCGCAGAGCCCTGGGCCCCAGGGAGGCCTCTGCGTGACCCTGGAGCCAGTGCAGGAGTACCGGAAAGGCGCAGGAGAGACTACCCGACCCTCTCGTACCTCTCTCGCTTTCAGATAGGTTGAGATACTGGCTTATACATTCCTAAAGTTCTCTTAGCACCTGTTACTAAGTTATGTACTCAGAAAATATTTAGCGTTTGGAAACAAAATATATCTAGCAGTTGGTTCCCAGGGAAGGAAGACACAGGTGAGAAGGATGGTGGGCTACAGGGTTAGAGTGGCCCAGATAACTAAAAAGCCAACCGCACTAGGAAGCGAGAGCTTTCTGCACGCGGGGGGCTTACACAGGAACTCTTCTCCTGCTTCTGGGCGTTGGAGGCCTGAGATCACCACGCAAGCCTCGAGGGTTCTGGTGGGGCCTTTTCTCCTGGCTTGCAGTGGCCCGTCGGGGTGATTTGCAGTGTATCAGGAACACTTACTGCAACTCCCCCATTTTGTTCTTGTTCTGCCAACCGGGAGCTTCCTGCCCTTTCCTATCCACTGTCTTCCACTCCTCATTTGGGAAATATTTCGTGCACCCTTTGCGTCATTTCTGGATTTTTTTTTTTTTCCATCTCTTTAGAGAAATGAAGGAGACCCCGGCCTGTTCTGGGGCTGCACGGGAAACGGCTGGTCCCGTGCTCTGGCGCCCTGGGTCACTCGCCTGCACGGTGTGACACAAGCTGAACGCTGCCGCGCAGCCCTGGCCTGCGGGGTCCTGTGCGCGCCTGGCTCTTCCACAGGGAAAGCAAAGGTCATGGCCCTGTCACTAGCCGCCGGCGCCGATCCAGGCTCCGGGAGGAGGGGGCAGAGCGAAGCGGGCGCTCACGCGCTGCTTCCATGAGGAGCTTTTCAGGAATCCCGACCCAGTTACTTCCCTTCTCAGTGGCGGGGCCAGATTGGTGTCACTCAACCATTTCCTAGTAGACAGCCGGGACCGCAGGGGACGATGGACCACACGCGGCCACCCTCCCCGGGGCTGCTCCGGCGGGTGGGGCTCAGCCCCCCGGGGTGACTGTCGGACGTCGCCCCCGCAGGGAGCTGTGTTCTCAGGGCGAGCTCCGCCTGGGGCTGCTGTGCGGAGTGCGCGCGAGGCTGTGAAAGGCTGGCGGGCTCTGGCGTGGCCTGGGGATACGTGTCAAAGTACAGGTGGACCTTGGTATCCTTGGTGGCGCCTTCGTGAGTTCCACCAACTATAGATTGAAGTTAAAAAAAGAAAAACTGCTTCTGAACATGTGCAGTGTTTTTCTTTTTTTCTAAAGTGTGTATATTTGCATAGCATGTACTTTGTATTAGATAGTATCAATCATCTAGCGGTGACTTAAAGCATACAGAAGGTACATGGAGATTAAACACAAATATTGTGCTATTTTATATAAGGGGCCTAAGTGAACTTTAGTGCGCGCGTGTGTGGGGTGTGTGTGTGTGTGTGTGTGTGCGCGCGCGCGCTGGGACATATCCTGGAACTAATTTCCCAGAGATACTAAGGAACAACTGTCCCTGAGTCTCTACTGTGTGCCAAGAGCCATTCTAAATGCTGGAACCATATTGGCACAAAATGGAAGAAGAGACTCTGCCTGGGGTGGGGGTGGGGGTCACGCTCTGATGGGGAAGACAGTAAACAGCTGAAGCACGCGTCAGGTTATGGGGACAGAAGCGCCCGGTCAGGTAGGACAGACTGAAGTGAGGGACAGAGTCGTACAAATACACTCCCAGGCAGCAATCGACTAGCATGGGCCACACGAAATGTGCCAGGAGAGGGATAGGGAAGACAGGCACGAAGGCCCCACAGTTTTCTTTGTATTCCCAATTCATATTTGTTTCAGAGATTCTCAGAACTTTTAATCCTACGTTGTTATACGGACACTGGGAGTTTTATTACCTGTAAAGGGGCGGCCTTGTCTTGGTGCCTTTGCTCTCTTCTCCCTTAAACAATCACAGAGGGCCCCACTGCACCTCTTGATCAACCCCTTTCCCCACTTCTTGCCCCTTGAGCCACTTCCTGAGTCTTCGTGTGCTGTAACAGGTATGAAGATGAGCTCTGGTCTGGCAGATCAGAGCACAACCCTGATGTTTGCTCCCTGTGATGCTGGGAAAATAAGTATTTGTCCCTGAATTTTGATGTGTCACTGGAAACGAACATTAGCTTTTCATTTCAGTACACAAAAGTGTAGTCTAAAATAGGGATTGGCACTTTTCCTGTGGAGGGCTAATAGGAAATGCTTTCAGGGTTGTGAGGCAGGAATCTCGGATGCAAAATTGTGCTCAGATCTGCCATGATGACATGAAGGCCTCCACAGACATCCTGTCAGCGGTGGCCACCCCTGGAGCTTTCCTGCCATCGGCCGCATTTAACTCAGAGTGAGCTGGAGTTAGCTGTGAACGCCACTTTAAATATAGGTTAAAGATAGGTCAAAAAGAAAGAGGCAGGACTAGTTGGTCATAAAAAATAGAGCAGAAGGGCCGGAGGGTTAGTTCAGTGGTTCCAGCGCCTGCCTCGCAAGTGCAAGGTCCTGAGTTCAATCCCCGGTAGCCACATACAATGCTGGGCATGGAGACTCACACCCACCAGCAATCAACCAGCAATCAGCACGACATACCACAGTGCCGGGCGTGGTGGCTCATGCCTGTAATCCCAGCACTCGGGAGGCAGAGACAAGAGGATTGCTGAGTTCAAGGCTTGCCTGGGCTACATAGTGAGCTCAGAACCAGACTGAACTACAAAGCGAGACCCTGTCTCAAAAAAAAAAAAAAAAAAAAAGAGCAGTAAAAGTAACACCAATATGTAATCAGTAAAATATCCTCAACCAAATATATATATTTACTCTCTCAATTCATTTAGTCCTGTGTAATTACAGGTTGAGTACCCTCAGTACCAAAATTCAAAACCTTAAACAATCCCAAATCTCAGACTTACAGAATGCTGCTGTGATGCTACAAGTGGAAAACTCTATAACTGACCTTATGTGATGAGTCACAGTCTAAATGAAGATACACTAAACATACTGTATAAAGTCACCCCAGAGCATAAGGCCTATGTATTTGTCTTAGTTACTTTTCTTATTGTGGAGACAAAATACCTAACGTTCAAAGCCAGAGGAAAAAAGGTTTATTTGGCTCACAGTTTATAGAAGTTTCAGATCACAGACAGCTGGCTCCAAGGCAGGATGGGATGGCAGAGGGAGATGACAGAGGAGAAGCAGTCCATGGCAGAGCAGGGCAGGCAGAAGGCAGCAAGCAGCAAGTCCAAATGACAGGAGACCAGACTCAACCACAGTCCTTTCTGTTCCCCATATCTGACCCAGGCTACCCGGGCTTTGGGTGAGTGATGCTCACACCCTTAGTCCTACGATAGTGCTATGAATCGATCCCAGCGTCACACCCTTGATCCCAGAAGCACAAACCCTAGACCCAGCCACCTCCAAAAAGCCCCACTTATGACTACCTGAGGCCATAAGGGAGGGACATCTAGATATAACCCACAACAACATTCAACACAAATATAGTTTGTGTTTAGATATGGGTCTTAAACATTTCAAAATTAAAAATGAAAACATTCCAAAATTTAAAAAAATATATACCAGAAGTCTGAAACTTCTAGACCCAAACACTTTAGATAAAGGCTAGTCAGCCTGCATGAGTTGTCGCACCGTGTCTTGGGTCTGCATTCTGCTTTTACAACACTGTTGCCACTGTCCTGGAAGAGAATCCTAAGAATCCTAACTCACAGCCCTGTTGCAATCTGTGGTTGCCCCAGGTTGTCTGTACCCATGGGGCTGCTCTCAAAGTATCAATAGAAATGCCTTATCTTTTTCTTCACCACAAAGTTCAATCCTCCTCTGAAAAATGTCTGTCTTTGTCAAAACCTCCTATGAGCCTAAAAATTTATAGCAGATCTTTGAGTGGGTAAAAGAGTGGAGCAAGAAGTTGATAATGAGGCAGAGAGGTGGTGCTGTGTGTGTGTGTATTACATATATATATATAGAAGGTCTTTCTTGTCATTCCGCTTATCAGTATATATGGAATTAGCCAAGTTGTGATATATATGCCACAGTTCCCCTTATTCTATGATAGTATGAGGCTACAACTATTTAGTTAGAAAGGGAAAACCAAAATACAACGTACTGTGGTCCGCGTCAACTGAAGAGTTCAAATCAGTCTCAACCGCTCAGCTCGCTTGGTGTTTTGCTGGCCTCCTGCAACAATGTATTTGCATGCTGAGATACATGCAGAGTTTAGCTTCACTTCACACACAGATTTTCTCTAACTCCCTTTGGTCACTTGTTAGTGTAGCCATTGTGACGTATGATTTTGTTCCAGGTGAGTATGTGTCTTTGGTTTGCTCTATCTGTTGTCTGTCTAAGAGCATTTTCTTTTTCTTTAAGTCTCATTGTGTTCATCACATACTACAGTCCTGAGGGAGATTTCTCATTTCCCTCACAGAGAGTCAACAAATCACTTACTGCATTTCATGTCATAGATTATGCAAGATTTCATTAAGTCCTACCACTGAGGCCTTTGAATTACACTAGAGCTTGTGCTGTGTTAAAATCTTGCTGTGCCTGACTAAACTGGCATTACAGTGCTTGGCATACAATCTCGCCTGAGAGCTTTCCAAGCAGGTGACACCCCCCCCCCCCCCGTTCTCGCTTCCTTTCTCTCTGGGCCTCTGTTCACCAGCAGTATCTTCCGTTTCCATTTCAGAGCTCACACTCTGGCTGCTTGTTAGCCAGCAGTGGGCTTCACGAGGGTCTTTTTCAGATTGTGGAGTTAAAAAATTCCAAAGTTACCAAATGAAAATGTCCAGAGATCTCACATATTTGTACAAAATTCAACTTTCCTTAAACAAGCATACCACAAAAAAGGAAGGAAGGAAAAATGAAGGAAGGAAGGAAGGAAGGAAGGAAGGAAGGAAGGAAGGAAGGAAGGAAGGAAGGAAGGAAGGAAGGAAGGAAGGAAGGAAGGAAGGAAGAAGGAAAGGAAGATCAGAATGGTTGCTCTTTAAGGTTGTGACTCTTCACCTCTGATTTTTTTGTCAGAGTCAGGATGCCCCGTCTTAGCCTCCGCAACAACTCAAGGTTTAGGGAAGCGAAGAAAATTCTGGATATCTGTCACCTAGGGATCGCACTGTGGAAGAGCCTGAGGCACCTTTGCCTGTGATTTTCCCTATACCAGCACCTCCTTGGGAACAAAAAAAAAAAAGCTGTGGTTTCCCAAATTTCCGCTAGATGGCAGTGTTGGACTACCAGTATCCAGCTGGTCCCATTTCCAGCTACCTTACAATTGTTAATTACATAATTTTTCAGTGGGAATAATTTTGGTTCTAAATTTATTGCAATATTTTTCAATAAGGGCGGATTTATCAGTAAGCATGTAGGTTCCATAAAGCTGTAATTTTTAACAGAACAAAACGGCAATTTTGGGGGGTTTGGTTTTGTTTTTTGTCCTTCCTTAGAGCTTCCTGAGTTGATCCAGAAACCGAGCATATTGCGACTTACAATTGTCACGATTATGCAGGTTGTTCGTTTAGAGCGTACGTGCGCACATGCGTTCAGCCGTCACGTCTGCGCTGCAAAGTGGAAAAATTGCCCCTTCCCCTATAGTCTGAGACATCAAATGCTTCTCATTTGGAAAAATGAGTAATTTTGTTTTGTCCATAATGGATGTTCCCCACGAAGACGGGAAGCGAGGGAGCAGAAAGCGCTCTGTGGGACAAGGGGGGCTCTCAGAGATGCCCGCACACACGGGCAGACAGACGCGAGCCCTGTGCCAGCCTCATCCACACGCAAGGCGAGTGCTGCATAAGGCGAGTTGTGTGTGTTAATTAGATTAATGGTTTGAGAACAAATCCATTTCAGAGCAGCTAATTAAATATTTCATTTTGAGTTATTTTGTGTAATTTGCTTTAGTAGACGACAGGCAAATATTAAGTATTCAATTTTATCTTCGAGCACAACCAGTAATATTTCATTGATTTAATTCTTTGGCTTTGGTGCTCTCGGCTTTGCAAATGCCTTCTTTGGCCCTGGCTGATCCACTCCACAGCTGAGTGTGAAGCGGGGGCCTGGCAGTTGTTTTTTGCTAACGCAAGGCCTGGTCCGTTACAACCGGGACCATTCTAGGGAGGACTTAAGCTTTCGTGTTTGGCAGCACTTGTGTCCTAGTATGTTAGAGTGGGAAGACCCCAGGTACGCGCGTCCCCTCTGGGGTTCACGAGTGACGGTGGCCTGGCTCTCCTGCCTGCGTGAGCCTGCTCGTGGATGGGCACGACGTAGGTGACACTGCGTCAATACGGAGGTGACTTTACCGAGAGACAGAGCTCAGTGTTGAGGTATTCTTTTAAAAAGTCCCTGTGAGGGCCGGAGATTTAGCTCAGTGGTTCCGGCACCTGCCTTACAAGCGCAAGGTCCTGAGTTTGATCCCAGTAACCACATACAATGCTGGGCGTGGAGACTCACGCCTACCAGCCATCAATACCACACACCGCAGTGCCGGGCGTGGTGGCTCACGCCTGTAATCCCAGCACTCCGGAGGCAGAGACAGAAGGATTGCTGAGTTCGAGGCTTGCCTGGGCTACATAGTGAGCAGCTCAGGGCCAGCCTGAACGACAAAGCGAGACCCTGTCTCGATAAAAAGAAGAGTCCCTGTGAGCCAGGCAGGGCAGTGCGGCTGCGCTGATGGGGTCAGAGATGGTGCGGGACCAACCCGCCTGCCTTCCGAGGCTTCTTCCTACTTCTTACCACACCTGCATCCTCTTGAGGCAGCTCTTGGGTTATGGGAAAGACGAACCTGGCGGTCGTGAGCCGGGACTGCTCCCCGCATGCCGGGTGCGGCGCCGGGAGTCTCGGGCCGGGCGTGCGGTGCGCGCAGCACCCTTCTTCGGCCCGCGCGGCGTCCGAGCCGCAGAGTCGAGGCACCCGGCCTCCCGAGCGGCCCATCCTCTCCGCAGAGCCTCCCCCTCCCCTCCCCGGCTGCCCCTCTGTTTCTTCCCACCACTGGTTTCCCTTCTGTCTGCTTCGGGACCCACCATCCATCCAGAAGTCCGTCTGGAGCCTTCCCCGCGCGCCGGGCCCCGTCCGCCCCGTCCGCCCCGTCCGCCCCGTCCGCCCCGTCCGCCCCGTCCGCCCGGCCTCCTTGGCCTCCGGCTCCTCGCTCCTCCTGTGACAACCATCCCGCCGATTCCCTCCGCAGAACGGAGGCCTAATCATCTTCACTTCGGGTTTCCGGAGGTGTCGCTCCTGAGTAACTGGGATGTGAGCGAAAGCAAATAAATATCCACCTTTCTGGAGCGTTGAACGTTCCGACAGCCTTCTAGTTTCAAGGGAAAATTCAAGAGAAAACACTTTGTATAGGTAGTACGTGCTGTCAGCACAGCCGCCTTTGGCCGAGGGAATCCTGCAGGGCGCGTCAGGCCTGTTTCCGCCTTAGGACGGTGTCCTCTCGCCTCAGGCCTGGAAGTTCGGCGGCAAAGCCAGCTCCCTGTCAGCACCTCGGGTCTGCCTGACAGGTTCACACAGGCTGAGTGACTGCGGGGTACCGGGAGGGAGGCACCGCGCACGGGGTGCTCTGAGTTTAGCCTAAGAGAGTCTTAAGGGAAGCATAGGTTTTGGGTCATTGCTGTGGTTCCTTTAGTTTTAGAAAATGAAGTGAAGAATGGTGCTCGGGGTGGGTGAAACACTGTATGCGAGATGTGGAAACAGGACTCAGCTAGGTACATGTGCTCCTTCTGCTTCCAGGTTCCCAGATGTTCTGCCTCCATTACAGAACTGTCACAGATCATCTCAGGGCCCAGGGACTTTCATTTTATTTGTCTGTATCTCAGGGCCCAGGGACTTTCATTTTATTTGTCTGTTTCACGCTCTTTCTGTCTTTATTTGTAAATTTTCATTTACTTATGTTTTGTGGTGCTGGGAATCAAACCCAAGGCCTCCAGAATTCCAGGTGTTCCCTCTGTCCCTGAGCTCACTCACCCACCAGCCTATCGCATCCGTTCCCTCAGGGCACCGGGACCAATCAGAACCTTTTTTTCGTCTCACCCACACCCAGGCCTGCTGGTCACTGCTGAGGTCCCTTAGAAGAAAACCCAGGTGGATGAAATAGAAACGTGCAGGTTACCGTCTTCTTCCTGAATTTGCAGCAAGAGCAAAAGACGCTCTTTCCTGGATATAAAAGGTAAAAGAAAGAAAAACAAATGACATCAAAACTTTGGACTCTTTTGGTGGAAAACAAAGGGAAGTTTGCTTAAATATTACTCTGCATTTTCAGTATGTAAAGTCTTGTTTTTCTACAAAATAGTGTTTTTAATATTTGATACGTTTTCGAGAACATCATGTTCTCATCATGCAGTACAACTCTGAATTGTTGGGCTTGGTTCAAAGGCTTGTATAAATATTTCTATAAAACAGTCCAGTTCCCCTGCTTTGTGCTTTCTCTTTATTTACACATAAATCTTGGGAAGAGTCCCTCTTCTCAACTTTGCATTCCTCCAGGCTCTAATGCTGGCCTTTTTATGGACTGGAAATCTGGCGATTTGTATTCTTCCGGTATCTTCAACAATAAAGCCACCCTTGTTACGGGATGAAATTTAAAACCATCTCCCAATTGTGCAGTTGATTTGAATGAAATCTATTATGTTTGCCTTACTACATTGTGATCAGTGATACATGGCTGGGGGAGTTTGGAGGACTCTGGGGATTCTGACACTCAGCATACTAAGTGGAACTGCGACACATAACCATCTATCATTAAGCAAAACTGGGAGCTCTGCCCTGCGGGGGCTGGCACCAGCCCACACCACCAGGGGACGCGGGTGTGCTCAGATCACAGGAGTTGGTGATGTCTTCAGTGCCCAAGGTCAGAGAGGTGGCATTTGTCACAAAAAATGATGTTGATTCATTAGTGGACATTTTAAAAGATATTTCTGGGCTGTGTGTGTGTGTGTGTGTGTGTGTGTGTAGCACAATTATCTTACCCACATGGATAACTTGACCTTGTTTCATATACCAGCAGCACATATTGCTGTCATCTGTGTCCTCATCTGGCTGATGATATATAAATACCTCTCTGTGGATGGACAGCTGCTGCCTCTTGCTTTTTCTGCTTCTCTTTAGAATGGGAGATCAGTCACCTTCCCCTTGGTTTGCTGACCTTCTGGTTTCTCTTGCTCTCTTTTCTGTTTTTTCCTGATTCCTGTCTAGTGAGGGAATGAGTTAAGGAAGGACTGGCTTAGAATTTAACGTGTTTCTGTCTCCAGAGCCATTATTGCCTTTAATTAAGTCACAAGACACTGCCGGGGAGGGAGCTGTTACTAATCATCTGTTAGATTGCCCAAAGTGTATTTGGCTCAAAATAAAATGTGGATGAAAGTATATTTTTCTCCCCTAAGAGTGTGGAATAACAGAAAGTGCTGTGCTGAGCAGGACTCAAAGCAAAAGGCTATTTGAAGATTTCATTCTGTTTTTTTTTTTCCTGGCCAGTCACCAGGAGGGTTTGGCGAATAATTTAGGTACCAGTGTGCCCTTCTTGGGCATATATGTGGCTAATGTGCCTGATCACAATGTAGACTGCAGAGGATGCAATGATATTCTTTTTTTTTTCTTAGACAGGGTCTTGCTTTGTATTTCTGGTTGGCCCTGAGCTCACTATGTAGCCCAGGCAAGCCTCGAACCCTCAGCAATCCTCCTGCCTCTGCCACCTGAGTGCTGGGATTACAGGCATGAGACACCACACCTTGCACTGTGGTATGTGGTACTGATTGCTGGTGTGCATGAGTCACCATGCCCGGTATTGTTGTATGTGATTACTGTGATTGAACTGTAGGGACCTTGTGCTTGCTAGACAGGCACCAGAACACTGAACTAAATCTCCGGCCCTGCAATGATATTCCTAATGATGCAAACAATGCCAGGGCTGGAGATTTAGCTCAGTGATGTCACACCTGCCTTGCAAGCTCAAGGTTGTGAGTTCAATCCCCAGGAGCACACACAAACATACACATACGAACACAAATAATAATAATTGATGCTAAAAAGACACTAGTCAATTTTAAATTTTTAATTTTTCTCCAAGTAGTCTTATCACCTAATAAATGAAACTGGTAGGAAACAAGGTGGACATTGAAAAATGAGACACAGTCGATAACTAGGATCTTATATTGGGTCACTTGGTCTTTTTAGATTTTATTTCTTTTATAAAGTTTCCACCTATAGAATTTGGAAAGAATTCTGGAAAGAAAATATTGGTAAAGAGCTAGAATTTCTTTGCTTCTTTTTTATCTTGCATTTCCAAATAGGCCAGGAAAAAATGTAATTGTCTTCAAGAAGTATGTATATTAAATCATGAGCCATATTATTTCTCAGATGTCTGCTGAACTTTGCATTTTGCATAGGACATAGTCTAAGAATTTACATATCAGCTAGCAATATTTGTCACCTGAGAATCTATCCAAAGCAAGTAAATCCTTTACCAGTATCTCGTGTTTATTCTCCCAAGTTCTTATTCTTTTGAACATAGTTATATCCTTCTTTGTTAACATGATCCCTCAGTTTCTTTTATCTCTTTAGGTATACAGTGAATTTCCTATGTGGCAAAGTTTTGGAAGATTTTTTTGACCATGTACTTCACTTGACAAATGCTTTGTACATACTTGATATTATAAGGTTCAGACTGGACCTGAACTCATTATGTAGCCCAGGCTAGCCTCAAACTCACAGCAATTCTCCTGCCTCTGCCTCCCAAGTGCTGGGATTATAGGTGTGAGCCACCGTGCCTGGCATTGTGATATGTGGTAGTGGGGATTGAATTGGGGACCTTGTGCTTGCCAGGTAGATGCCGGTATCACTGAGGTAAATCGCGGGCCCATGGGATAATAAGATTTGATCATAAGCAAATGACTGGTTCTAACCCCCTGGTGAATGTACATATTATCCTAGCAGACTCTGGTCCTGCTCAGGCTGTGCCACCCTTCTCCATCATTGTTACTTTGTGGTCAGTGTGGGTTCTACTTCTATCTAACGTGGCTCACCCTCAACTTAAAGCACTTACTTGTCGCTAGCACAGAGCAGTCTCTAACCTAAGTCAAATGTTACCACAAGAAAACAGAGGAAAAAGTTGGAAGGATGCCGGGCGTGGTGGCTCATGCCTGTAATCCTAGCACTCGGGAGGCAGAGACAGGAGGATTGCTGAGTTCGAGCCTTGCCTGGGCTACATAGTGAGCTCAGGGCCAGCCTGAACTACAAAGCGAGACCCTGTCTCAAAAAAAAGTTGGAAGGGAGGGGGAAATGTTATTGTCTGGCTGTGAAGTGTCCGCCAAAGCTTCATATGTTCAGAGGTGGGACTTTTTTTTTTTTTGCGGTGCCAGGGATTGAACTTGGGCTGTTGTGCATCCAAGGTGGGCACACTACCACTTGAACTAAATCCCAGCCCAGAGATGGGACTTTTAGAAGGTGACTGGGTCGTGGAGTAGGTCCAACAGCTGAAGCTCACAGCTGAACGTGCGGTGGGACCTGGGCAGGGGATGATCCGAGAGGTGGAGTCTCATCTCTGGCTCCGCCTCTAGCTCCGCCTCCTGCCCCCATGGAGGCGCAGCTCTCCTCCTTGAAGCCCTTCCTCTATGCTGCTTCTGTCTTGCTGCCTCCAACCCAACACTGGATCCGCTGAAATTGAGAGGCAAATAAACTTCTCCTCCTTTAAGTTTTGAAAACTGAATATTTTTTGTCCCAGTCACAGGAAAGTAATAGAGAAGATTAAAAAGAAAAAAAACCCCAAAACAAAAACCTAACAGTTACTGGTCACTGATCATCTGATCTGGGCCAAGGGCTTTGTGCAGATTGCTTCGTTTCTTTTTCACAATGACCTTGTAAAACATCTATCAAATGCAATCAGGGAGACTCATCTTTCACCCAGGGCTCCATAGGGGCAGGGAAGAAACTTGAACTTGTCAGAATGGCCTTGGATATAATTAGGAGAATTTAGCACACGTGGACAGTGGGAGGCCCACGGAGGGGCGGAAGATGTAAATTTCACTCCATCACGAGCAATTAGTTAAAACCCATGTTAGGGCGTCCAGTCACCTGTCATATACAGGTGCGTAGGATTAATCTGGGGGACCCGGAAACGGAAGTGTGGTGCTGTACCCCCCCCCCGGGAAGGCAAGTGGGAAAGTGTGCTGCTGGGTTCCACGGGAGACACGTGCTGCGACTGCAGGCCAGTGCCCAGGTACCACGATGCACTGCCGGACCCCTGGCGCCCGCTCTGCCCTCACGACCTGGAGCGCTGCGGTGGGGGCAGGGAAGTTCTCATTTGTTCCTCAGGACAGAGTTCTGACTTATATGCCAATTTGTCAGGAATGTGAGCAGTCTGACCCAGCCACAGCCTCTGTGGCTCCCAGGCCTGAAGGGAGACAGCGGAACGGAGTGCAGGAGAGATGCAATTAGAAGCAGTTTTGCTTGGACACCTGAAAGCTAGATCTCAGAATTGCTTGTGTGCGTAGATACTTAAACCCAGAAGAGTAAAAAGGGAAAAACCTCCATGAAGCAGAACAGCAAAATCCTCACGGCTGAGCCAGACCACTCAGACTTCTTGGAAATTCCTGAACGAACTCTCCAGAATCCCACGGCCACGGTGCGAGAGGTGCCCACAGGCACGCTGAGGTCTGAGGAGCGGGGCCGTGTCCAGTGGGTGTACGTGTCGCGTCCAGTGTGGCAGCCTTGGGCAGAGACCTGATGTCACTTTACCCCCCTTTGCCTGCTGCATATATCTGTCACAGATGCACAATAGCCCATCCTCATCTCTTGTGGGGGCTGAGGATTAATTAATAAGTGATTGTAAATTACTCGCCACTCCTTGGAGGAATGCATCCTACAAGTGCTAAGAACTGTTATTATTGAGCAATTTACCTGACTCGAGCAGTAATGCCTTCAGGGAGGCTGTTGGAGCACAGGTTGTGAACTTCTCGGAGTGGAAACCAAAGCTTGCGGATCTATGTGGAGCTTAATTTCCCCTCTCAACCCTCTTAAAAAAAAAAAAAAGAGGCCTTTACCTCCCCCTCAAAAATAAAATCTGTGCCCCACTGAAGACATGTCTCCCTTAAGTTACGAAGACGATGTCTTGCTTGAGTGAGGCTGGAAATTCACAGGGGTATGGGGTGGTGTTTCAGAGAGACAGTCCTCAGAGGCCCTGGTCCACAAGATGCACAGAAGCCTAAGGTGTGGGGAGCACCATGCACGGTGCCTTTGTGGGCATCAGCAGTCTGGCTTGGTGCAGTAAAGGAGGACAAGGAGCTTAAAAAGTATTTGAACTTGGTGAGAATTAACTCATGTCATATACTGGTAAAATCCCCAATGTTGAGGGTGATCGTGATTGCATATAAAATGTACCAATAAAGAATTCAATTAAAAGAAAGAAAGAAAGAAGTATTTGAATTTTACTTGCCTCATCCTTTTTATGAAATTGGGTAAGTTTGCAGATATTTGCACACACCATTGGAATGTGGCTTTTTGCTTCCTCTTGTTAGGAAGTGAGGTTGGATTCTGTACACTTTGAATCTGGCCAGACCTGTGACTTGCACTGGCCAGGAGGACGTGCTGGAAATGACAGGACACCAGGTTTGAGCCTGGGCCTCAAAGGTTTTGCAGCCGATCACAGCTTTGGAAGCCTGCCAGCTTCCGTGGGAACAAGCACTGGCAAAAAACCAGAACCGAAGGGAGATGTGGTCTGGCTTCCTCATCGCCAAAAGCCAACACCCAAGAATCCCTCACTTGACATATTGGAAACTGACCATGGAAACATGAGGGGACCAGCTTAGCCCAAGGACTGTGAGTCAAGTAACTGTTTTTTTTTTTTTTTTTTTGTTCAAGCTAAATTTTGTGTGGTTTGGTATGCAGTCATAGATTAGTGATATAATAAGTGGCATCATGTTTACCATTATAATTTTGCTTAACAGTCTCCATTCTCTAAATCGTGCTTATACATGGCAATGTTTCTGCTCCTTAGCACTCTGACTACATTGCCTGTGGCCAGCTCAATACCATCCCTGCCTCTGGCCACTGTGGTCTGCATTGTAGGCCAGCCCTCCATCCCCAAGCTGTGTCCAACCAATCAGATGCCCTGGAGTGGGAGGAGGAATGTGGAGGCCACGTGACCCTGCTGTCTTCTGTGGTAATCGTGTGCACTAGCTTGCCCGGCTCCTGCCTGGCGTATGCAGCCTTCAGGTGTGCTTGCTTCTGGGAGTGGCTTGTGCGGCTGAATGGTGCTTCCTGTAGCCCTGGGCTTCGTAGGGTCAGGAGCTCCCCCAGCCGCTGTGGTGGCCTCTGCCTCCCCAGTTCTTCCCAAGGCTTGGAAAGAGGCTGTTCTCAGATCATAAATTAGGATGCCATGATTGTGCTGATAAGGACCTTCTAGGGTCTGGCGTGTACCCTCCGGCCATGTCTGCAGATTCGGCCTCCTATTGATCGCGCCTCAGCCTTCCTAGTTTTAGCTCAGTGACCGACGGAAGTTCCCGGATCTCTTGCTCACTTTACACAAGATTTTTCTGGTATATAAAGTGGGAGAAACAATTCTAGCTCTAGAGGTGGTTGTGAGGAACAGATGAGATCACATCTACAGTGTTGGTAGCACACGGTCACTGTCCGCATTTCAGTCATTTACCAGCTTGCTCTGTAGCCTAGTTTCTAGCACGTGGGTTCCACGTGACTGAGCCACCCTCTTTCACACCGCCTCAGCTCGCTCTTCTACTTTCCCTTCAAACGCGGCGCACTACGCCTCAAGAAACGATCAGGCTCCTGCGCCTTTCAATTCTATCTCTACGTGACGCACTTGGCTTGCCACTGTTGCAGACTGTTTTCTAATAAGCAAAAGGATTTTACTCAGGTGAATTTGAACACAATTGCTGTGGTATTTCCCAGGGAGTTGCCTCTGAAATCAACAAACAAATCAAAATGTTTCGTTTCCCCGCAAGGATCTCAATAGGATTGCACGAGAGCACAGAGGCGAGCGGGGTGGGGACACGGGGGCAAAACACAGTCGGCCGCTTTCATCGCCCCCGAAGTTGCCATTGGGAGAGTCCCACAAGGAATCGAGACTGTATTAAAATGAAAAATCAAAAAACTTTTCCTAGTGCTTGATCCTACTGGTTGGTCAATGCCTTATGAAGAGGTGGAGCACATCGGGCTTCTTAGACTTTATCTGGTAGGAAACTGAAGAACCAAAAGGAAACCCAGATGTGGTCTGAAGTCACAGGCCAGAGCCTGAAACTGATTTGATCTTAACAATGCATAGTTGTTTTTCCTGTATGTAATTTGTTTGGGCTTGTTTTAATCAGGAAACAATCTGTCCCCCTGAATCTTTATAGAGAGAAGACACGTATACCAGGTTTTTTCTTAATATGATATTATTGTACAGTCAGCGGTCTCCAGACTCAGGACTGTATAGGTTTGAGTTCTGGCTTCATTATGTTTTGTCATATAGTTGTATGACCCGGGGGAAAGAAATTAATTTCTCTAAGCTTACTTTCCAGTCTCAAATAACAGCAACAAACCTCTCAACATAATTTTTCCTCTGGCAAACACTGTGTGAGGAAGAGAATTAAATGAGATAATGTGTGTGAGGGTTTAACAAAGTAACTGATAACACATACACAGGAAACAGTGCCTTTAAATTGTTGTTCTTGAAAAAAAAGGGAAGAAATGTTTTTAATCTTGATTCATCTTACTCCAAGGTGGGATCTCCAAGCCGGAGATTGTGAAGTCACGTTGTGGACCGAGCAAGGATCTTGTAGTAGCCAGAGAAGGGAGGTTCTCTTGAGCAATGGGCAATTTTCTTCACTTTGTGCTTTCCAGAGGTCGGCTGCTGACAGCCCAGCTCACTGATACTGCCACGTGGCTGTGAGGGCCACAAATAGCCACACATTTCTAAGGGTGGGCAGTTTACAGAGCGTGCTCTGACTATCCACATTTCCGGTTGCTTTCTTTGAATAGTTAAAGTTTAAATATGCAGACCGCATGTTCATATAAGTATGGTAGCATGAAATTGGAAGCTACTGTCCAATGTTCTTCTTGATGTCTTCTTTTTCTTCCAAAAGGAAGTGAGATTGAAAAGGCAAAACTGTATTTGTAAAACCTTCTACTCAAAGCTCCAGCTTGCTTTTTGGAGGGCTCAGAAGTACAAAGAGCCCCCCCCCCCCCCCGTTTAAGTTTGTAAACTTTAAATTCACTGCAGAACTTTGGCCTCGGTAGCTCTTGTTACAGTTAAGGTTTGGAACCTCAGCAGAATCGCCTCATTTGAGCTTGGAAGTACCTTGGTTGTTAAAACGGATTGTACCAGTCGCTTCTGTGATAGGTGGAAATCTGTGCATCATTCTGACCAATGGAACTTGTAGTCTGTTGGCCGTACTAGCCAATGAGACGTGAGAGCTTGTAACCAATGAAATGAGACGAAAGTGTAGCTCCACCCTAACTTCAGGAACATTCTGTAAGGAGGGCATAAAAGCCAGGTTCTGGGCAGCTGCTTTACTCTTCTGTTTATCAGAAGACCGAGGCAGACCTAGAGGTAGAGTAGAGCTGAGGGCTTTACCTCCAAAACTCCTGAGTGCGTTTTCTATTCTCCTGGACTGGCTGCCTTAGCTGGAGTTTTGTTCCTTCCAGACAATAGGAGCATTCTGCTGCTTCCCAAAGAAGAAAAGGATGTCGGCTGCGTGGAGGTAAGAGTGGGCTGCGTGGAGATAAGAGTGGGTCGAAGGAACAGCCAATGTATCTAGGCCAAACTTTTCCCGTAAAGAGCCAGATAAAAAGAATCCTATACCGTGTGGAGTTTTTTTTTTTTTTTTTTTTTTTTTTTTTTAAGACAGGGTCTCACTTTGTAGTTCAGGCTGGCCCTGAGCTCACTATGTAGCCCAGGCAAGCTGCCGCAAACTCAGCAATCCTCCTGTCTCTGCCTCCTGAGTGCTGGGATTACAGGCGTGAGCTACCGTGCCTGGCACTTTGGTATGTGGTATTGATTGCTGGTGGGCGTGAGCCACCACGCCAGCATTCTATGTGGTTACCGGGATCGAACTCAGGACCTTGCACTTGCGAGGCAGGCGCCGGAAACACTGAGCTAAATCTCCGGCCCCCGTGTGGAGTTTTGAAGAGAGTAGTAGATACAGTTGTTCTGATAGCCCGGCTTTCTATTGTAAGAACTTTGGTGTTGTGCAAAAGGTGTTTTGTCTTGGAAAGAAAAGACGTGATGGCTTCAACGCCATACCCACGTATTCTTTAATTCCCCTCCCTTTAAAGAGTGTAGGTGAATTCACCTTCCCCTGCCTGTGGACTGAACTTGCAGACTTTCTTCTCATACATAAAAAGTGGCAGAAGTGATAAGGTGTCACTTGAACAAGGTATAAAAGAACCGTGGCTTTCACCCCAGGAGCTCCCTGTGCTCTCACATTGTCTGCTCTGAGAGACACCGCCTGCTCTGTCACAAGACAGCCGTGTGGAGTTGATCCAGTGTGAGGATCTGTGCTGTGGGCTTGGGAGTGGATCGTCCTCCCTTGGACCCTTGAGATGGTCACTGCCAGACCGAAACAGACAGCAGCCTTAAGAGGGGCCCTGAGCCAGAGGCATTGCTACAGCGTGCAAGATCACTGGCCCAGAGAAACTGTGAGACAATATTTTTCTGAGGGGCTAAATTTGGGCTGATTTGTTGTCAGCAGATAACTAATACGAGCAGACTATGTCAGCTGATGTAAAATTAATTTTCTGTCCAAGAAGCAATGAAGATCTGATTGCTTGTTGGTGGCGAAGGTTACACAGAGACAAAGCCCTGAGGCAATGGTGGTTCTGCCTCTGGGACATGGACAGATGCTCCTGGGATTGATGGTAAATTGGGAAGGTTCTTCAAAGAAGAGAAAACATAAACCTTGCTTCTCATGGGGGAGAAAACTTCCCAAAGAAGAAAAGGATGTTCAGCTGCATGGAGGTGAGAGTGGATCGAAGGAACAGCCAGTATATCTAGGCCAAACTTTTCCCATAAAGAGCCAAATAAAAAGAACCCTAGCCCTATGGGACATGCAGTTGCTGTCACACTATTGAACTCTGCCATGAGAGAGTGAGGGAGCCATGGGCAGAGTGTAAAAGAATGGATGTGGCTATTTTCCAGTAAAACTTTATTGACTGAGCAGGAAGTAGGTCAGATTTGGGCCCTGGGCTATAGTTTGCCAGGTTTAGGACTGGAGACTTAAGTGAAACCTGGGAGTTGCTGAAAGACCCAGGAGGAATGAGAACAGGCGGAGACAGCTGTGACCCGAGGGAGGATTCTTGTTGAGGAGGGAGATCCAGAAGGGCCTTGTGTCCCAGAGGGCAGAGCTGGGGTTCAACTTTCCAGCTGCCTCAATGAAGGGAGGAGGACTGGTGACGAAAGCCTGTGTTACGGTTTAGATCTAGAAGTTTCCTATGTTCAGAGTTGGGCCTTTTGGAGGGTGAGTGCACCACGGGGCACAACAATCAGCGTAAGAATCCTCTGATGAGCCCATCAGTGAATGTGCAGGGAGGCGGGGGCCTGGTCGGAAGAGGCAGTCCCGGGGGGTGGAGGTGGGGTGAAGGTGGAGCTCCTCCCTTCAGTCCTTGCATCCTGGATGCTAAAATCAGAGTGGCTTCCTCCCCCAGACCCTTCCATCATGCCCTTTCTGCCTTGAGAAAGCTGACCGTGGACCGAAATTGTGAGCCAGAATAAACCTCTCCTCCCTTAAATGGTAGGTGTGGGGCATCTCATTTTAGCAATAAGGAAGTGACAGAGACGACCTGATTAGGTTTTATACCACACCATATGCTAGCACAGATAAATGCAGGGCCAGGGTTCTGTTTTCAGCCTGCAGTCTCTCCCTGAGGAGCTGAGGGCTGCAGGGAGAGTACACGGAGTTGACGGAGTTCAAATCCCAAAGCCATTGCCTTCCTGGAACTGGCAGAATCATTTTCCTTCCTCATCAGAAGTAAATGGGCCTGGAGAATAAGCATCAGACAAGGGGAAATGAAGAAGGTGACATTTCTGCACACCTTAGCGTTGTGGTTGTGTAACGTTCATGTTTGCTATATTCACAGAAATAGCTGTGAGAAACATTCAGGAACACTCAGATCTCGGAGTGGGAGAAAAGTAAAAGTTCAGGGCATCTGCACAGCAGAAGCATTGCCTGCAGGTACACGGTGTGCAGGTACACAGTGTGCAGGTGCACTGCAGAATGAAACACGATCCCTTTTCGAAAGCAGGGGGAAAGGTGCTGTTCTATGTAGTACAATACAAAGCTTTTTCCTTTTTCCCATGCTCAGATTTTTTCAACTTGTCATATTTTATGTTTATTCTTTTCATGTTCTAAAGAGAGAGAAATTAAAATTTTCATCATTAACATGAAGTTCCTTATTCATCTTTGTATTGTGCAGTGCCACTTTTAAATGCAAATGTAGTAGCATTTAACTGGGGAATCATTCAAATTATATAACTTCTCTCTCAGATCTTCTGTATATACATAGGTAATGTTCTTACCAGAAGAGTAGAATGATGCACAGAACTAACTCAGCTGTTTTTTATTTCACTCTGCAATATGCACACATTCTGCCAGCACTGCCTTTGGCCTAGAGATGAGTGAGGAGGGATGGAAAGGAAGGGACTTTGTGGGTTGCCTGGTTTCCCTTTCTGTGTATTTTCAGCACTGGGGATTAGCAAGGGGAAGTAAGAGGAGGAAGCGTGGATCTGGGAGCCTGCTGCGTTTGTTTGTGAGGACTGCCAAAAGTGTCACAACAAAGGGGCTTTGCCAAAAGAAATTCATTGTCTCAAAATTCTGGAGGCGTCACCTCCAAGATCCAAGTATTGGGAGGATTTTGCTTCCTCTGAAGGGGCTAGGAAGAGATCGTCCAGGCCTTTCTCTCAACTTTTGGGAGTCTCCTGGCTTGTGCCAGCACAACCTCACTCTTGACATAGTACTTTTCCTACCCATGGGCCTGCGCTCACATTTCTCCTTTCCACAGGAACACTGTTCGCTCTGGATTAGGGTCTGTGCTGTTCCAGTGTGACCTTATCTTAACTTAGGTCTGAAAAGGTCCTATTTCCAAGTAAGGTTACATGAGGCCTCATGGGTAGGACTTCGGAAGGAAACGGGAGGGTCAGTTCAATCCAGAACAGATGCCTTGACTGTCATTGCCTTCTTTTCTGCACGTGAAGCACATTTTAGTTGAACAGGAAGTGTAACCTCTTGTGGTGGTCAGTGTTCCACTTTGTCATGGATTTTGGGCTTGCTGAAGTCCCACATGCCTGTGTCCCTTGGGATTCTGTGCTAGTGAGGAACCGTGAACACTAGATGCAGAACGTGGCAGCAAGGGATGGGGCAGACATGCCTGTTGCCTGTATCACTGCATGGATCTTGTCTGCTCATGTACACACTCCAGTGTCCCCTTGGGCTTCACTTATGCAACCCAAGTTCAAAGACAAAAAAAATTAAGAATTTCAGGATGGCAAAAATTGTTCATTAAGGTCCTCTGTGTGACCCTGGATGAGTGGCACAGCCAAAAACCTTGTTCTGTGCAGAGCTAGGGCCCATATCTCTTACCTGAACTTGGTACCGATCCCTTGAGATGAGATGATCAAGTCCAAGTGGTCAAGGGAGCTTCATTGTCCATCCTGAGATCCCAAAGAGAATATGCAGGACTGGAGCCCAGGTTGCCATGTCTCTGGTCTATTGCTTATTGTCCCATGCCACTTTGCTGCCTGCTTAGGCAGCTACTCCGTTTGCTAAGAGTTTGCTCAGTATGGAAGCCCCAGTGCACAGGAAACCCTTCAGGTTGCAACTACCTGTTAGGTGTTTCAGGCTCCTCCCCAGAGGCATGTCTGAGACATGGACCTATTTTGCCTTCTTAGATGTAGACTAACGCAAGTGATGAAATGGGCACTGTTTCCCATCTCCAGTTGTTGTCTTTGTTTTGGTCTTTGTTGTTTAGTCCAGTGGGGTTGCACTGGCAGGACATTGAGTGGGGAGGCAAGAATCAACACACTGACTCTTGGTTGAGGGAGGAAGCTTCTGTTTATTGCATGTAAAGTTTTGGCTTTTATAGAGGATGGGAGGGAAAAAGGGAGCATGTTGTGAGGAGATAGGTGGGCTTGTGGCATGGTTTGAAGTGGTTGGGTTAGCTATGTGATGGGGCTGTTTATGATTGGAGGCTATCCCTGTGTGTGTTGGTATGAGGATATTGGTGTGGGGCAACATTTCCCCCTACTTATATATATGTATAAGAGAGGTGAGAGGCTGTGCTTGTCTTAGGTTGTCCCTAGCAGTGAGGATCTTACCCGTCTTTGGCTCACCAGCCCGTTAGATGAATGCTCAATGAATTTGTCCAAGCCAGACAAATTTGTCCAAGCCAGAGCCTGAACCTCTTGTGAGTTATTTTGTCTCTTAGTAGCATCTAGTACCTCAGCCAGTAGTATATTTTTGTGATTTTGATGATATCTCTGTTTGGCCCTCCTTATATGTTGCACAAGCAGGATTGTTAAAATGGTGCCGACAAAGATTATCAAGTAAGGGGAGGTTAACATCAGACCTCATAACCAGGTGAACAGTTTGTTCCAACCTTGGGTAACTCCTTCTCACAATGTTTGCCAAACATTATCTACAGCAAAGAGGTATGGAAGTGGTGTGGCCACAGGAGACAATAATTATAGTGATGGCCAAATGGCCAAAATCCCAAGGTTCCAGTGAGACCGTTGGGGCCTCTGGGCTGGGGTGCTAGTCTGTTGTGGTCTGTTGGCTGGGTCAGCGATGATGCTGTTAACAAGGATGGGCAGCAGAAGTAGTGGAGTCATCTAAGGAGGCACCAGGGGGAGCTTGATCAGAGCCAGGTAGTGGTTGGGCAGGGGTATATGGTAGGATGTTTGTTG
Source organism: Thryonomys swinderianus (assembly GCA_004025085.1). NCBI lineage: Eukaryota > Metazoa > Chordata > Mammalia > Rodentia > Thryonomyidae > Thryonomys > Thryonomys swinderianus. The sequence goes on along the minus strand of PVIC010017399.1, from coordinate 1,371 downwards.
AGGGTATGCAGAGGGGCTGGGTTTCTTCCTGTGGAAAGATACAAGCATCTCCTTACCCTAACATGAGAGGTGCTGGGTCTCTCCACTGATGGGTTAGGGGATCCTTCCGTTGTACCAAAGGCAGAGGGGTAAGGGGGGAAAACAGGCTGCAATGGCAATGGGCTGCCGTTTGGCCATTTTTATCAAAAGTGAGGAAGTTGAGAGTAAAACAGGCCAAAGCAAATTTGTTGTGTGTGGTAGTGGGCCATGGCGAAGGCAATTTTTTTTGAGGAGGGTTTTTAAAGTATGATTGGTATGTTCTACAATCACTTGCCCCTGAAGGTTATAGGGGATGCCTGTTGAATGTTGTATTTTGAAGTTAGTAAGGACATGAGCTAATGCTTCGGAAGTGTAGGCTGTGCTATTGTCGGTTTTGATCTTGTGAGGAATTCCCATTTGGCAAAAGCAATGAAAACTTGTTTGGTCTTTTCACCACTGTGTGGAGGTACAGATGAAACCCGAGTAGGTATCAGTGGTAAACACGTGGCCGGCACCTTTGAGCTGGTCTGTTATTGGAACGGCCATGTTAACTTGAGCTCGCTGTTCACACTCGTCAAAGAAAACATGGCCTTAAAGACCAAGAAATCTCCAGGCTGTAAACAAGCGTGTGCAAGGTCCAGCCAGTCTTTAGGGCATTGACCCCTTGTGCAAAATTATCAAGCAACTGTAGGGCTAAACGGCTTAGAGGGCTGTGATTGGCCACTGCCACCCAAAGGTCTTTCCACACCTTAGGGTGGAAAATATATTTGAACAATATACTTGACCTCCTGGCTGCGTGTAAATAGGTAAGGCCTCACACAGTGAGGGGGGAGAGGAAAGGATTATTAATGGGGCAGCGGAGGGCCTCCATTGCATGGGGGCTTGTGTGGGGGTGCAAATGGTGCAAAGGTGGAGCCAGGCTCATGCTGAGTCCTCTTCAGGGATGGGGCAGGGAGAGGGAGGGGGAGGGTATAGTCCAGGAAGTGTGGGCGGGGCTGAATGTGTGGGTGGAACCTTGTGGGGAGGAGAGCCGGAAGAGACGCTGAGGAGCGAGGAAAGGGCGGCTGAGGCGGCTTGGTGGCATTCTGAGACAATTCGGCGCCATGTAGGACGTTACCCACGAGATAGAGGGTCCTCACGCGAATAGACAAGAGGAGTACAGAGAACTGAAGAGGAGAAGGAGGGAAAAGGCGACGACAGCCCGGAGGTATGTGGGGGAGTCCCGGGGGGCGGGACTGAGAGTGCGAAGGAAAAGAAGGAGAGGAGAAACAAGTAGAGGAAAAGACGAAAAACAGCGGCAGGGGAGGGCTGCAGGAGGGCTCCGCCAAACATGGGAGCCAGGGGCCCAGTCAC